>UNPT01000035.1:0-221097 GCA_900536445.1 Hymenoscyphus occultus | reverse complement strand
CCCTCTCCAACTCCCCCCAAAACAACCTTCTCAACCCCCCAGAATGCGGATGAAACCCCACTTCATCCCCCCCCTCACTCGGCAGAAGCAGAATCTCATCGACCCCATAAAGCCCCATGCCAAACGGAAGATACTCGCTCTCACCCCAATCCACAAACCCCGTTAAACGTCCGGAGTTTTTTTCTACCATGATGTTACCTGGTAGTAGATCGCCATGTGTAAGGACCCATGGTAGACTCGTTATCTCCTCGAAGCTCTGCAGTAGTCGCGTGGTGAGAGGGAGGAATCTGGGGGGCAGGTGTGTATGTAGAGATAGTAGACGGTGATGAAGTGTCGAAGCGACTTTGGTTTCTTTATACCCCTGTGGAGGGGGGGAAGTCCGGGTGTTATACGATTCTATCCAAAAAGTCGCAAAGGAAGCTACCAGACCCTCGAGGAATTCCGCACTCGTATTAAGTTCTCTATTCGCGACTCGACAGTCTTGAAGCGAAATCCCGTCCACGACACTCATTTCATAAACCAATAATCCCGTTCTCGGTAACGTGGTAACATATCGCGTAGTCGGTGCATATCCCGGATACACCCTCGAAGCGAGAGATGTGGCGCGGAGTTCTAATCTGTAGTTCCTGGGTCGGAACTGGATTATCAGGGTAGAGGAGAGGGTAAAGGTAAGTGAGCAGAAGCCTTGCGAGGGGACGAGCGTGTAGGTCTCGTTTGGATGTGTGGTGGTGAAGAACTGGGTGAGTTCGGAGAGGTCGCTTGGTGTTAGATTGTTTCGTATGAGGAAGGAGTGGATTGAGGGGTTTGTTGATGGGATGGTGGGTTGCGGGGGGGTGGGTATGGGGTTGTTTGGAGTTGAGCGGGGTTTGGTGGTGGGCATGGTGTATGGCTTCTTGTCTTACATACGATAGTCTTGAGGGGGGGAAGTACTAAGACTATTATATTAAGATTAATCTCGAAAACAGATGTAAGTATATGTACGCAATATGTAAATCATGAATTATTGTAAAATACTTTGTATAATTCACCAAAGTAAAAGAAAGGACGAACAGCTCCCCATCCTACTTACATGAGGGGGGTACGAGGTAGGAAGTGCAAGACCTCGGGAACTTCCCCACACCCCACGGTTCCATATCAATGGTGTCATGCCTCAACCTTGCACCTCGATAACACCCACACACTGTAAAAGGAACCTCCCATTACCCAATCCAATCCAATAAACAAAACGGAAGCTTCACAGCATGACCCCTCATGCTCAACCCCCCAAATCCATCCAAGTCTGTCAACCTACCCCTCACGCCCCGACCACTCGGGAACCATCTCACTCGCCTAGGTAGGGTCAGGTCAGCTACCTACTCCCTGAAAGCCACGCGTGATCCACGTACGACCGCTCCACGTCAACAGCAAGGGCGTTGTCATGTCCAATTGGTAGCACAGCAGTTCTCATCTCTGCCTTGGATACCAGCTACCTAGATGAGATATCCAAGGATATGGGGAGGTGTGGTTGGTTGGTTGGCACGGAGAAGAGCGCGGAAAGGAGTTTATATAAATTCCGTACAGTACGTACTCTACTTAACCTTACTGCGTGTGCATGGGAGGGGTATGGATGGCCATCAGCACGTTTTGTTCAGTTTATTTTTGGGGGCGGGAGGAGCATGGATGGGAGGGGGTCCGTCCAGGTTAGGATTTGCCCTGGCGAGTTTTGCGAAGTAAGAGAGGCGAGTATTGCTCTGTATACGCTATGAAAAGTCATTATATCAAAACTCTGGTACAAGTAATTCAATTGTCCCACTTTACCTAGCACAATAAGGATTGAAAAGTAACAATTGTTCTAAACTATCCGTAGAAGGTCTTTAGAATAATATTTTTATAACTCTGGTATGTACAGAGTAATGCTCGCCTCTCTTACTGTAACACTCTGGGTTTTTCTTACAGTGCTGTCGATAGCTTGTAGCTCTATGATAATGAAGGTAGGTAATTGGCGAGTCACTTGAAAGTGAAAGCCGGTAGGTTCTTGAAATGGTGTTTTCATACAAGATGTGTTTTCTCCTTTGACAGTATTGCTATAGCAATAGTAGTATAACATGAACCCTGCTTTCAAAGCATTCCATGACTATCGTGGAAACAGAACAACCAAAGGGAGGACGGATTTGTTCCGCTACTGTATTTTCATTTCATGATAGAAGGGCCGTTGATGATAGTGGGAAAGCATAGCGGCCAACCTTCGGGAACTTCCTGCTCAAAACCTTCCACCAAGAGGGGCAAACAAATACCCACTGTAACGTACCATGTCTCGTGAACAAAGATGGGTATAATCTTGAGCCTCTAATTTCCTGGCTATCGAAACGAACATATCATCTCAACGATGAACTGTAAAGATGAAAAACCCCCGCAATTCCAACCAGGCATCAGGTGTGCATCCCAACCAATGACACAATTGCGACGAAGCCAGAGCCTAGTGCAAAAAAGAAAGCGCTTCAGAAGGTGGTATAAGAAAATAAAACAGCGCAGGTATAATTAGCGTAAAAACAAAATAACCCGACAAAGAAGAACGCCTTTACAAGCCCATATCATGACCTGTGTCTTTCCATAACAGATCTGCCTCCCCATCAACCATGCCCTTCAGACCAGTATTGCGAGCATTCCACCCATATGTATTGGTGTATGCGTCAAGGTATCGTAGTTTCCCAGACCGACGAAAGAAGATCCCCCATCATGCTGCTGTTTCCTTTTCGTTCATAGCAGTGCTCTTTTCCTCGTTCTTTGGTCTTCGTTCTCTCATGACAGCATCTTGCCCACCCATTCTTCTACCAAGAGCTCGCTCCAGCTTTGCTCCTAATGCCAATTTACTCAGGTTCTCGGTTTTCTCCTGAGTGGGTACGAATCGTTGGCTCTCCAATTTCTTGTTGCCGAGCTTGTCGAGCCCTTCTTCAATCTCTTTGATCTCTTGCTGGGCCGAAGCGGATGATAGGGATGTCTTGACGGTGTTGGCTACAGATGGAGCATTGCTGTATGTGCTGAAGCGAGCGGAAGCGCGTTTGGATGATAGCTGATGAGGAAAATTCATGTCAGTTGAGGCTATGAAAAATATTTCTGTTATGCAAAGAGTGGATAGGGGGTGACAATTCAGAGGGCAGAAGAACAAAGCCGACTTACGCTGGGTGCCATGATGGGACGAGATGATTCGATTGAGGCTCCCATTCTTCACAGATGGATATCAGGGTTTTAAAGAAGAAAGAAGGGGTGTGGATTGAACGGGACGAGGCCTGTTCAGTATGACCGTTAGGAAGGTGTCGAGGATGTTGATGCTGACCGCAGATCAAAGAGGATGACTAGTGATCAAGGTTGGCTTGGTGGTTCTTTTTGAGAGCGGAAAGGAGATAGCGGACGGGGGTTGTCAACGGGATTGCAGGGCTGGTGACTGGCGTGGGTGTGGGAGTGGTCACTCCGGTGAAAGGAACGAGATGGGAGAAATGGGATTGGTGAAGAGCAAGATACTGCAAAGCAATGGATGCAGCAACAGCACAGCACAGCACAGCAGGCCAGGCCAGGTATGGCGAAAAACGGGGACTTTGACTTGACGGCACCAGCCAGAGGGCAAAGGTAGTGTGGTGACAGTGTACGGAACGGAGTACAGTAGTGTTACTGGCGTGTCGCGGATGGCTCTGCAGTGGACCAGTGGTCGAGGCACCCTGGCCCCGGTCCAAGTCTCGTTTCCACGTTTTTTGAGGGTTCGGGATGGTCCACTGTGTTTGAGGTTCAGGATCCTCGCTCGCGAGTGGCTGCAGCTTTAGGTGCTGCGATTAGAGGACCACGATGCGGGGATGCGGCACGAGGAGGGGCAGAAGCCTACGGTAGTGTGCTGTAGATTCCGTGACAGGTGTAAATAGAAGAAGCTTCGTTGCCGGATGGTTGGGAGGAACGTGGAATGTTGGTGTAGTGTCCTCCGTGTGCAGTGCCGCATGGAGTGGTGTAGCAACGTGGTTTGATGGGGTGTTGGTTGTTGCCCAGGTGTGGTGTGGGTGTTACAGGCACATGGACATGGGATTGTTGATGTTTTCTGGAAAGTGAAAATCGGTTGGGCAGATGCGGGAACGGATGTGGGCGAGTATTGGACAGGGTTGATATACAGTACTGTACGAGTACAGTCTACAGCCATGACAGATTGACAGTAGGTACGGAGGTACAGTAGTAGAAGTAGATGCAAATACCACCCCCAGGATTCTTGATGACTTCTACTCCGCTTTGGGAAACTCAATGCCAAATGCAAATGTAAATTCAAGATGAAAGGGCCAAAGCAGAAGGCGACTACCGCTCTTCTGCGAGTACGAGAAGAGCATCGTTACCTCTGCCGCAACATGATCTTACGAAGCACTTAGTAGGCTTCTCAAGCGCAAGATCATCCTAAAGAAGAAGATGTACGCAGCGTCTGTACTCGAGTAACGATTAATCTCGAGTAACGGACCGACCTGGGAGAAGCTTAACGTCCAAGATCCGCAACCAGAAGAGATCGGAGAAAAGGGGAGGAGCACGGAGGAGCAAGCCATTGCAGGGATGTGGGATTAGTGTAGGAACAGTCCAACATTTTCCACGTTTCGCCATGTGGAAGACAGGTACTTCGTACATCTTCTGTGCGCCAAGAGGATGGGGATCTGACGGATCTGACTGATCTGGATGTGCTTTTGCTTGCCGAGCGAGATCACCATTGCTCGGTAAATTCTCGTTGAAACAATAGGAAGGACTTCGCAGCGAGTACAAGCGGTTCAACCTCCGTAGGTCTTTGCTGGTACTCGAGTACTCGAAGAGAGATATCAGAACCAAAGCTGATGCTACAATCTATGTGCAAGAGACCTGCCATCACTCTAGACACACCTTCGGAATCTATTGGGCTAGAATTCCTCATGCAGTCAACCTAATGAACCCGAACGACTTGGGTCAATAAAGTTATCTTGATTTGAATTCTCCTAAATCGCTCGTACACGATTGTAGTCGCGTGAGACTTTATAGGTAATTTTGTTCTACCCTAGGTGTGTTCAGAGTAATGACGGCCTCTCTTACCCGACACCGACACCCTTCTAGCACATTGAGCTGCAGTTGGATTAGATGAGCAATACTCGAGTAAGCGCTTCTAATCTCCTACTCCGATGCATGCGCCGAATTTTCACCAGCATCTCCGTCAAAGTTTGTCACTGACCCCGGACTACTGCTACCTTTACCTTCCAAGTAACAATCTGGTCGCCATCACCATCACTGCCCAAGATGGCCCCCAAGAAATCGTTCATGAAAGACCTCAAAAAGAAGTCTAAAAATACGCCACAGGTACGGTAGTTGAAGGATGGCCCCCATTATCTTTGCCCGGGATTGATCATCTATAGCAACCAACCACTGCAGATGAGTATTTAGCAGGTACATCCTCTTATCGCCATTGGAAGAAGCGTGCTAAGTCAAGAAAATAGCCGGGGTAGATTTCGAGGAGGCAGGTGGAAAATGGAGAAGTGGCGATGCCGCAAAAGTGTGCGCTCCCCCCTCTACACAGTTTCTTTCTGATGTCTCATAGTCTGCGAGATTTTTTGTACGAGCAATTGAATGCTATGATGAGGCCCTGAAGAAGTTTCCCGCGTCCTTCGATCTAGCCTATAACAAGTGAGTGCATGTTGACAGAAGGAAGACAGCCAGTGGCTCACATGCTCGCATTAGGGCAAGAGTTCAGTATGAGCTTACACAACATCCCAAGTTACTCAAGCAGCTGCAGTTGCCAGGCATGCAACTTTTGCAGACTGCTCTCGACTCAAGTCGATACGCGCTGAACCTCAATTCTAATGATGCAGATGTTTTATTGTGAGTTTATTTTCGCTGTACGAGTATAACCTTTTGCTTATCATTCATTGCTCGGGGTATCCCGGCTCTGCTTCCACACTTTATTATTTGTCAAAGATTATTCATTTTCGTTCTTCAGGCTTTGCTACTCTGTTGGTCATACACGCAACATCAGGAAGCAGACCCTAGGCCCAGGTCTTATCAACAGCATGTCAGCGTCAAGACTCCTCCTTCCTTATCATTATCCACAGTGCAGTGCTGCATGACAAATCTTTCATAGCGCACGGTTTTATTTGAGGGCTTATTTCTGGCCTAACGTTCATATGTCATTCGGATTCTTGGTCTTTTCATGAAGTCATCAATATTTCGATTTGCTATCAGATCCTGCGCGACTAGCTAACGATCCCAGCAATACTGCTCAGGTTTTAACCAGTCTTGCTGATGGTGTAGGCTGGAAAAACTCAAATGATGCTGAAGGTGATAGAGCATCATGTGGTCTCCTCGAAGAAGCATTGGGTCTTTTCCAACGATGTCTCCTTCAGCAGGAGCGGGAATATGAACAGTTTCAAGCCCAACTCGCGTCGGCTTCTGGCCAAATGGAAGCCAGCATATCCGAGAATGTGCAAATCCAGGAGTCCAACTCAAACAATTCTACCCCACAGTCTACTGATACGAACGAAGAGGAGCAATGGGTTAGTGTGATGGAACCAATTACAAAAGACAGCCTCGTCGATACACTCCTTGCTTTGGTTGAGACCTTAGGCGTGCTCTGCAGCCGCTCTAGTCGCCTTGAACGGGACGCTGGAAAGTACCTACATACGGTCGAACAGTTCGCTACTCCTGATTTGCTACAAAAGCTTTCTATGTATGCTTCCGGTACGGAAAGAGAACTCGATGCTGCTGTTGGACAAGCTGGCTTGGTCAGTTCTATCTCAGAAATGAAGTATCGTGTTCGAGTTATTGAATTTAGGGTAAGATGAGATGAATGCCCCCCGTTTGTTTCAAAACACTCATTGCCTGTATCTAGGCTTATTCGGCTGCCGTTGAGGAAGCATGGGCTCGCTTAGATCTCGAGAAACATGTCGAAGGCCTCTGTAACCGTGCGGAATCCTATACTACTGCCAGCAATACCATATTCGAGGGTGAGGCTGGCAACAGCGCTGACCCTAGTATCATATCAGAGATTGCAAAGCTACAATGGATGCTTTTCTCACTCGCAGCTCAAGATGTTACTGCTGCCTCTAAATTCCGGAACGATGAAAACATCGGCAAAATCTTCCTGATGAGAGGTGATCTTGAACTTTCGAGGGCATCTTTGGGCAGACCACCGCTTAATCTTGAGCTGGCGCAGAAGAATAGGAGTGTGTTATTGGGAAATGCGGAGAAATATTACAGAGGTGCTAAGGTCTTGACGTCAGGTGGCGAAATGCAGGAGGAGAATGCGGAGGCGACTGTCAAAGAAGCTTTGGCTAAAGGTTTGTTGGGGGATTGGAAAGCACTGGAGATGGTGAGGAAGACGAATGTGAGGACGGATGAGATTTTGTGGCAGGCTGTGGGCGAAAGATTGGTTGACGAGGAAGCTCTTGGGGCGATGAACACTTGAGGAATGGGTGAGGCGTGCAAATAATGATGGTGAAGAATAGTGCATACAAAATCGCATCTCACGACGGGTGTGGGGATTCACCAAGTGCTCTCTGCTGGTAATGAAATACCTATACCAAATCTTCCGCAGCGACCTGGTGGAATATGGTATCATAAAAGGCTGGGCTCCCAGTAGACAAGAAAAGTAGCAGAGATTCATCTTTTTTACTACTAGCGTAAGTTAATTCTAAGTACTAAAATATTTAAAATATCTCAAACAATTGCCTTTATTGTACTATCGTTTTCGATAAATCACTCTGATTGTCCTAAATAGATAATAGAATATAATGGTTTTTAGTTAGTTAGGATAAGATAAAAGAGGTCTCTGCCACTTTCCTTGTCCTCCCCTTTAGGAGCCAGGCTATCCCTTTGGGTACACCTGACTGATGGTAACATGATACTAAAGAGACTTATATAGCTAATACAAATGACTTTAATGTGGCTGATTGGTGAATTTTCAATTACTGTTCACTCAGGTGAGAGACCTGTCTATTGCTCTAGACTTACCTTAAGAACCTGCAGAGTATTATACTAGAATCCCTGAAACTATCAACTTGATTATCTCAAATCACGTAGGCTCCCGGTGGACAAGAAAAGTGGCAGAGATTAATTTTGAACTATTAGCGTAAGTTAAATCCAAGTACTAAAATATTCAAAATGTCTTGAACAATTGCCCTTATTGTACTATCGTTTTCGAGAAATCATTTTAATTGTTTTAAATAGATAATTTAATATATTAGTTTTTAGTTAAGTTAGGATAAGATAAAAGAGATCTCTGTCACTTTTCTTGTCCACTGGGAGGTAGGCTAATAAATATACATTGATTCAGAATATCCTACACCACTTGTCACTTAAGTAATTAGTTTAGTTACCTGTATATAAGAGTTTTAGGGTTTTATTATTCTAACGTAGCTAGGTGTGTTTAGAGTAATAACTTCCTTTCATGCCCTTGCTTAATTTAATCAATTTCCTGGCAATTGTTTCAAAACTTTGACTACAATGCTCCAGGCAATCATTCACTCTCGTTTATGTCTCATTGGATAAATGACATGCGTGATACAAGCATTCCAAGGAGGAACTTTGACCTCGCTTGGAGAAAAGACCAGGTCACGTGAATTTGTTAGTTTTCTATTTGTGGCTTCCGATTGGCGGCAAAAACGTTCAACTTTTCACATTCTCTCAATGCTGCACAGTAACAGAACGACTATTTTAATTCCGCAAAAAAAAAAAGGTAAATATTTGGAAATTTGTGTCATTATTCCAATTATCCTGCTAGCGATAATCATAACTTTACTATTTTTGTGATTAAAATATGACGGCTTTTTTTCGTCTTGGTACGTAGAAAAAGGGCTTCACCAGGCTTGGCATGAACTCGTTGGTGGCCGGGGCTCCGCAGCTAGCGCACCGCACCGCCGCTAGAGCCATCCCATCCACCTTCTTTTGACAAATTTACATGAACCCTCTCTCCTCATCGCAACTCCACCAAAAAAGCATCAACCACCAACCTGTACCCCTCCCCCTCTCTCAACTCCCGACTCCCAACGCAGTCGTCCTCCAGAATTCTCTTTCGGTTCAGCTTCTGATATCTGATCTTTTCTAATCAATCTTATTGTCTTCGACCCCCGCGGTTCACCACATCTCCTTCCAAAAAAAATTCAGTCTTCCCCCCCCCACGGGTGCCTCTCCTTCGAATCAAAAAGCGCGCTCGATATCCGTGACAGGACTCGACTCGACAGCCTCGCAGACTGCTTCGTTGCATTCAATCACTTCCTCGGCGGAATTATACCCACGTCTCCTTGGTTAGAGCGATACCCTCATCCCCACAACGATACTTCACACACAAAATAGAAGCTACCTTTTCCATAAATTTCCATCATGGCGACCAACGGTAGCTTCACACAGCAGGACCAGTACAAGAACGCACCCGCAGAGCAGTATCCAGCTACCTCGGGCGCTGCTGACTCTAATACTGGAAGCGCGTCGGGCAATGACTTGTCTAAGGATGAGGTTGGATGGTACTTCGTCGAGCAATACTACACCACCTTAAGCAAATCTCCTGAGAAGCTTCACGTAAGTCTGAATGGCAGTATTTCCTTCCGCGACGATGCATGCTAATGGAAGTAGCTCTTTTATGGAAAGCGCTCTCAATTTGTGTCTGGTCTAGAGGCCGAGGTAGCTCCCGTCTCTGTTGGCCGAAGCGTAAGTTTGAGATTCTTGCTTTATTGTAGTCATCATCTAATTGTACCAGGCAATCCAAGAACGCATCCGCGAACTCGACTTCCAAGACTGCAAGGTTCGTGTCTCCAACGTCGACTCCCAAGCTTCTTTCGACAACATCGTCATCCAAGTTATTGGTGAAACGTCCAACAAGTCTGCTGAGCTTAAGAAATTCGTGCAAACCTTCGTTCTCGCCCAACAACCTACTGGATACTTTGTTCTCAACGATATCTTCCGATACATTAACGAGGAGGGTGATGAGGAGGTCGTTGAAGCCACCCCAGTTGAAGACGCAGCCGGTCCTCTTGTCGAAGATGTCGAGATGCCAAAAGCTCAAACTTCCACCGAGGAGGCAGCTCCAGCCACTCTGAACGCTGATGTTGTTGATAAGAAGTTGGAGACTATTGAGTCTGAGGAAGCTCCTACCCCATCTACCAATGGAACTTCCGAAGAGGCTGTTTCTGCCGAGACCCCAGTCACCGAGTCCAAGGAGGAAGAATCTACCCCCGAGGCTGCCGAGAAGGCCATTGAGGAGGAAGTCAAGGAGCCAGAGAAGCCAAAGGATCCAGTTCCAACTCCAGCTGTCACTCGCGCTCCTTCTGCCGCCAAACCTGCCGAACCCGTCAAGCCAGCTGCCCCAGCCAAGCCAAAGAGTTGGGCCAGTCTGGTTGGTTCATCAACTCCTAAGCCAGCTGTTCCGGCCTCTGTTACTGCTCCAAAGACTGCTACCCCTCCTGCCCAAGCTCGTGCTGCACCACCCGCTAAGACTGCTCCTGTTCAGGCTCAGCCAACCGAGTCAACCGTCTCAGCTGCTGAAAAAGACAAGGAGAACACCCCTGGTGCTGGCTGGCAATCTGTTGGTGACACCACCAAGCGACAGAACCGAACACAATCAATCTCCCAAGCACCACTCGAGAAGGAAGGTACTATGGCATACATTCGAAACGTTACTGAGAAGCTTAGTCCTGAGGAGCTCCGTGGTGCATTGGAATCATTTGGTAACTTGATCTACTTCGACATTAACCGTGGAAAGGTATGTACATTCATGTAAATTACTCCTGAGACCTTGCTGACATTTCTTCAGAACTGTGCCTTTGTTGAGTATGCCACTCCAGAGGGATACCAAGCTGCTGCCGCTGCCAACCCACATCAAATCGGTGGCGAGAACATCTTCGTCGAACCACGTAGACCAAAGGCAAACGCCTACGGTGGAAACGGTTACGCTGGCGGACGTGGAGGTGTCAACACTCGAGGAGGTCGTGGCGGATTCCAAAACGATCGCCAAGGTGGTCAAGGTGGTAGAGGCAATTTTGGTCCAGGAAACCGAGGACGTGGTGGTGCTGCAACTCCAAGAGGAGGTCGTGGAGCGTCTCAAGCTACTAACGCATGAGCCTCCTTTTCTTCCTCTACGCGCAGAGCCTCAAACTCAACAGCAAACACCCTACAATACTCAACAATTTCGACACTGTAACATACTTTGGACCACGGTTATTTTCTTCTTCATGAGACCCAAGAACTTTGTACTCTACTTGCTATCTGCCTATTCTTTTCTTTCCTCCCCCTGCGGCATTCACTAATTCTTCAACTTCCGCTGTCTCTTTTTGAATTTGAGAAGAAAAGTTTTTAGCAACGCATGTATCAAGGATGGATCGTTCGGAGATTTTTTTGTCCTTTCGGTTTTTTACAGGGTTTCATGGGTTACTTGCTTGCTTGGTACGAATAGTTCACCTGCGGTTGCGTTAGTATTCATCTGCATTTTCAAAGGGATGCAATAGGGTGGATGGACCAAAAATATTGTCGCATTCAGCGGGGAAAATATGATTTTTCATGGAAAATGCGAAAGCATGCTTTAGGGATGGATTTATGATGTTTGGGACGGTGGATGGTATGGATGGCAGGGTGGGATGGATGGGATGGTGGTGGGGGGGTTTGGATCTTTTGAGACTTATGTGTGGATGATCACGATAGGAGGACGATGCTCATTTGGCAGGTATTGTGCGCATGGATGGCGGGAGATGTATTATTGCGCTATACAAATTAATGACAAAAAATGTCTATCTCAAAGAGAAGTCTTGTGAATGGCCTCCATTCTCTTTTCTCTTTCGTGACCTTTAACCTCCGGTTTTGACGGAAGTATAAATGGTCATCATTATTTTCCTAGGAAGTTCATGAATTCTCCAGCTTTGGTACTACCTAGGAATCCGGGCTCTCATTGGGCTTTAATATCTATCGGTGGGCAGCGAATGAATAGCAGGCTTGATAATGATGACATACACTATCTCGTATCCACAAAAAGTCTCGAACCGGAGTGGGGTATTCCTCGCAATGTTCTCAGTCCATTCCAAGCGAGTGTGCCAGGGAGGTTTAAGAGAACGTTTTCTTCTATATAGTCAGCGGATAAACACCCTTCTCTCTGAGTCTTTCATCCTCGTCTCGCGAATCGGCTGAACTGGGGGAATGTTTGCTACAGTACTATGTTTGAGTTGGTTTTGTGAAGTCGACGTGATTATAGACCGTATGTTGCATTTAAGTTTGACGTGTAAAGTTGGGTTGAGATGAGGGGCACTCTGAGGATTGGGTTAGATCAAAGCAAATGTTCGTTGTGTGAGGGAGGGCAAGAAGGAGGGGGGTTTGTGCGCTGTTTACTGGGGTTGGCTTGGTGTTGTTGGTGGGTCTGGTATGTAGGCAATCTATTTCTATAATCTATTGTGCTAGAATTCCTAGAATAATCAAGTTTATTGTCTTAGATTGCTTAGTTCGATAAAGATACATTAATTTCAGTTATCCAAAATCGCTTGGATAATTACACCAGGATGGAAATCACACTATTCACTATCTGTCAAACAGTCTGCGCTTGAGAAGTACAAGATTTTCATGGTTTGCTGATACCTTTGATATTATTTCTGTCTCATTAAGAACTTTATAACTCTTTCTTAAGCGAGAGAAATGGAATCTGAGCTTCCGGTATTGTCTTATTGTCCAGCTAGTCTTTTTTGGCGTTCCTGTATGGATCACAATTTCAATTTAAGCTCTTAATTTAACCACTTTTGCTGCGCTGCCATATTTTGAGGCCTATCCATCTGAATTGGACAGAATTCTCTTCTCTAAAGAAATGTTTGATAGACTGGCGATTGCAGTGCTTCGCCTGAGCAAGCTTAGCAGTGGGACTTGCAAGAAGGCTGTAACATATGGAGCATGAATGAAAATTACAATGATCTAAGGGAGTAAACGGAAACATTGGATGCCGAATATCAAGATTGGGCGAAAGATCAATGAAAGATATATTGTTGCTTTTTGTGGCCATAATGAGCAGTTCTCGCTGACGGAGCTACACATACTTTCTACTACAAGTAGAACCCTGAACCTGAACCCCTGTCGTAGTGAATCACGTGAATAGTGGATATCCCGGCGCGTGTTCTGCTGAAAGGTCGCGAGTTTTAACAAGCACTTAACGCGATCACCTACACAACTTCAGTGAATCAATCCAAGCTTCTCCATAAGTTCAAGAATCTGCTTAATACCCAAGATGTCTCTGTAAGCGCCACAAAGCTCCACCACCCGCGACTACGCAAACCCTCACTTTTGATGCGAATGATGGCTAACAGAACGGGAAACTATAGGGAAAGCTTCGAAGGCATTTACCTTGATCTATCAAAGGACTCAGGAAAATGCCGTTTCGCAGAGTCAGGAGTAGGTTGGAAGCCTTCAGGCGGTGGTGATACCTTCACCTTGGATGGCGGAAATATCGGAGGCGCGCAATGGAGCAGAGCAGCAAGAGGCTATGAAGTCAAGATCCTCCTTAGGAACTCTGGTGTTGTTCAACTCGATGGATTTGCCCAAGAAGTGAGCTTTCTTCCTTCGATTACTGGTGTTGCCCTAACAAAAGTAGGATTTTGAACGATTAAGCAAAACCTTCAAGAACTTCTACAGCACAAATCTCGAACAAAAGGAGCATTCTCTTCGTGGATGGAATTGGGGCAAAGGCGAGTTTGGCAAGGCTGAGTTGGCATTCAATGTCCAGAACCGACCAGCATTCGAGATTCCATACACCGAAATTACAAACACCAACTTGGCAGGCAAAAATGAGGTTGCTGTTGAGTTTGCATTGTCTGCGAATGGCGATAAACCTGGAAAGGGAAAGAGAGCTGGCGCTGGAGGAGATCAGCTTGTCGAAATGAGACTCTATATTCCCGGTGTTACTACGAAAAAGGAGGCTCTAGAGGGCGAGGATGCGCCGAGTGATGCTGAAGGAGAAGAGGAGCAGAATGCAGCAAATCTATTCTACGACACTCTCATGGACAAGGCAGAAATTGGAGAGGTTGCCGGTGACACTTTTGCTACATTTCTTGATGTTCTACATCTCACTCCTAGGTATATGTTCCCTCCATTAGCAATGTTACCAATATGTACTAATATCAAGCAGAGGACGTTTCGATATCGATATGTACGAGACCTCATTCCGATTGCGTGGCAAAACATACGATTATAAGATCCAGTTTGATCATGTCAAGAAGTTTATGGCTTTACCAAAGCCCGACGAGCAACACCATATGATATGTATTGGTCTTGATCCACCACTAAGACAGGGACAGACAAGATACCCATTTTTGGTCATGCAATTTAAGGGTGACGAAGAAGTGACTATTGACTTGAATATGACCGATGAGCTATTGGAAGGCAAATATAACGGCAAACTCTTGCCACGTTACGAGCAACCTTTACACAAAGTGGTCGCGGCCGTTTTCCATGGTCTGACCCAGAAGAAGATCAATACACCTGCTAAGACTTTCTTAAGGTATGTCGGACTCCCTTCATGATTTTTGATACAACTAACGCAATATAGTCACCATTCACAATTTGGTATCAAGTGCTCTATCAAGGCCAGCGAAGGTTTCCTTTATTGTCTCGAAAAGGCATTTATGTTTGTTCCCAAACCAGCAACCTATATCGGCTTTGAGCAAATCAAGACAGTTGTTTTCTCCCGTGTCGGTGGAGCTGTATCAGCAAGTCGAACATTCGATATCACAGTCAAAATGAAGGAAGGCGGTGAATCACAATTCTCAAATATCAACCGTGAGGAGCAAAGAAACCTCGAGACTTTCTTCAATTCCAAGGGCTTGAGAGTTAAGAATGAAATGGACGAGGACAATACTGCAATTCTACAGGCCGCTCTTAGGGCTGAGGAGTTGGCCAGCAGCGACGAAGAAGTTGTCGCTGCACGAGCGGACAGAGGCAGCGCAGCTGAGGACAGCGAAAGCGATGACGAGGACTTCAAGTCTGATAGCGAAAGTGATGTTGCTGAGGAGTATGATTCCAATCATGAGAGCTCTGGCAGTGACGAAGAGGAAGAAGGTGGACAGAGTGATGCTGAGGAGGAGAGACCGAAGAAGAAGGCAAAGACAGGATAAATTCTAACGGATGATGGAAAATTGCATATTTGGCGTTTGGGGAAAATGGGGCTGCGCAAAGTCTTCGATGACCAAGTGTTCCCGAAGAATAAGTTAATATGTTACTTTATACCACGATTTGCACCAAATCTTAAGATTCTCATAGGCCTCGGAGTTACATGTTGCTTTGGTAACTTTCTCGTGAACACTCAGATTTTGTGTGGATACTCTATCTTCCTTTCTTGGAACGTGAGCTGTTTTTTTATTTTAAATACGGGACATGCCATGCTGATGTGTTGTTGTCGCGAACAGGCGAATCAATGCGAGCTGTTGCGAGGGGATGACCAGCCGCAATTTTTGAGAATTTAACCTGCCCTATCGAAGATCGTCATGGTGATCTCGTATTCCTATTTATGGGGAATCGGGATCGGTTCCCCAGCCACACACAGCCCACCAGGCCCTTGCTGACAACGATCTTACTTTCAACACCAAAACTATTTTGATGGTTCCTCTGAAGAGCCCCACGGTGCCCGTATCCCTCCCTGAAGGTTATTGGTCGAGAGTTTTCACGTGCCTAGGTACGAAGTAGATCCCGCAACGTTGCTGCCGTTACGGCAGTACGGAGTACTTGAGGCTGCGATGTTCTTTTTGGTTCCTGGCAATACGAGGTTCTGTGGGTTGTGATGAGGTTATGACGTCTGAGAGGGGAAGCGAAACGGGACTTCTCCTCGTGTATGCTTGGTAGCTGTTGCGGGGAATCGGGAAAGGCGTTGCGTTGCGATGGCGGGGTATTGTTTGAAGATATATATATAAAGAGAAGTACTCCTCATTATCAAAAGCATCTATCAACATCTATACACAGATCTCTATCTCTCTACCAAAGTTCTCTACTCAAATCAAACCCCATTCCCTCTTACAAAACACCCAAAAAACAACATCCAACATGCAATTCTCAATCTCCCTCCTCGCCGCAACAGCAGCACTCATCACCACCGTCACTGCAGACGGCGTCTTCGGAATCAGCGCAACAACAGTAGCCTCCTCCCCCATCAGCATCACCCTCGCCGTCTACAACGGCCTTGTCGGCGACCCAGCAACCTGCCAAGGCACCGTTCAAGTCGCTTCTTTGCCAGCAAGTGGCACCATCCCATGCACCAACGCGGGCTTCTCTCTCTCCTTCACCTGGGCCGACTATGCGCAGGGGATTCAAGCAACTTATGCCACACCAACTTCTCCGGCTTTCACTTTCAACGTTCCAAGGACTGGATGTGATGCTGCGCAGCCTCAGACTTGCACGTTTGGATTTCAGAATATCTTTCCTGGTGTTACGGCGGTGGCTTTTAAGGCTTAGGGGCCGGGGCTGGGCGGTTATGGGAAGGAATGAATGATGAATTATGGGATTGTGGTTGGGTGGGTTGTAATGGGTTGGTTTTGTGTTTTGGTTCTTGGCCTGGTTACGCGAGCTTTGCATGATGGTGGGGAAAGGTTGGGGCAAAATATGGTTTGCTGGATTCTAATTATTATTGAAATAATGTCACATTCTCTATTAGTAATTTACTTACAATTGAGTCACAAAAAGCACATGCACTTTGATCTTATGTTGAAGCTTATGATTTTGAGTTACTACCGAGTTTGCGTATTGACATGAGCTGAGAGTATTTATTGTACGTTCGCTTCTCTGGTGCCATAAAATCAACGGTACTTGACTTATGTTTCCGTGTCCCAGTGCATTTTGTATGCTCAGAAGTGTCTCCTTACTCCTAGCTCCTCTCAGATATAGTCACTTGCGACCCACTATGTAAAGTATGTCCTAAGATTACAGCTTCACTATCGCCTAAATAAAGTCTTTCCATCCTTCCAGGTGGCTTTCGTTCTTCTACTCCCCACACATAAGTGAAGTGATTATTCCAAAACTTTAGAATAATCCCCAAACCCCTTTTCCTGGGATGAGGCTGTTCTAGTCCTTTGAGTTAAAAGCGGAGATATATAGTTTTTATATATTGTAGATCAATCAAGGGACATCTGCATCGTATACTACCGCGAGACAACGCTATGTGATTCTTCCACGTAATTGCATACACAGTATGAACTTTTTTCACATATCCCTCAGACGTCATCCGTATATGTGGTATCATTTTTGGCTATACCGTTCTCGATGGGCTCCGATTTCTCTATAGACTTTTTGGACGTTGAGGATTCAGTCAAGGAGCATGGTGGAGGATGATTCTTAGTTCTGTCTCAAGCATTATGGTAATTCAAGAATAAGGGTCTTGGAAGCCAACCAACTTGCCAGCCAACCCTAAGCGAGAACCATGAGCTTGTTCTGTGTTGATGTTAGCCAATAGATATTGCTGAGTTATCTGAGCGGTCAAAATTGTCAAAGAGCACCAAAACCACATGTAGAACAAATAAACGTGAATAGTGGTATCATCAAAATATTATTTGTCTATACTACAACACAAATGGTAAGACCTCACAAGACAAGCCTTCCAGGCTCTCCTTCCAAGACGGTCTTTACTCTGTCAAGGAAAACTTGAGCTCTCTTCTCATCGCCTTTTGGTACCTTGACGCTGAAAACATTGACAGATGCAGATATTCCTGGCTTGGCAGAGTACGTAGGGACCTTTCGTCTCGTGGTTCCAGAGAGGATATCAATGATATCTGCACTCTTGGCTGCCAATTTTGTACTCTTCGTTGGAGCTGTTCCGGGAAGTGCTGTGATTTGAGGTAAGAAGTTGCCTCTGGCACCACCTGCACTTGGAACCTTGTTGAGGCCTAGGACCTGGTTGAATAAATCATCTGAAGATGGCTTGTATGTTTTAGATCGTGGTAATTCGTCGTTGGCGACATCTGTAGCTCGAGCAATGAAAGTAGATAGCGGCATGAAAACCCCCAATGTCTTTTGAATTCGTTGTTGGACTTCAATGACTTGAGCCATGGAAATTGGAATAGCAACTTCAAGGTCCTTTTCAACCGCTGGCCCTGGAACTGCTTCGGCCTTCTTCGCTGGTTTTGGTGCAGGTGCAGCGAGTTTGATATTGCTGAGGTCCAGATGGCTGAGCTTCGCAATCTTGCTAGAGAGTTCTGAGGGGTAGGAATCAGAAATCGAGCCCAGATATGCAAGTACATCACCCTTTAGCAGTCTGTTATTTGGTCCACTTGGTGACATTTTGTCAATATCTGATTGTTCGAGTCCCTTCTGGTGGATTAAAGCTTGAACTGATGGTAGGAGAGGCTTTGTCTGTTTCTTTGCCGGCTTGGAGGACTTCGTCGAGGAAGCGGATTTGGAAGACTTTGCGGGAGCTTCTGCCTTGGGTTCGGAGAGCTTTTGGCTCGATGTTTCCTTCTTTGACGATGGGGCAGCATCCGCTTCGGAGGGCATCTCCAAGCTGCCAAGGTCGTCTCCAACTTCTGCTATAACCCCAATTTGTGTTCCAACGGGAATTCCCTTTGATCCATCTGCCTTCGTAATCTTTGCCATGACTCCATCATCCTGAGCCTCCACATCCATGGACGCCTTGTCGGTTTCAATCTCCAAGAGCACATCCCCCGCTGAGAAAGAGTCCCCCTCCTTCACTTTCCAACTAGCAATATTTCCCTCCGTCATAGTAGGTGACAGGGCAGGCATCGTGAAGTTCTGCGCAGCCATTGAGGCCGCCGATGTTCGGAAGCCTGTTCCAATGTCAGTAATTCCCAATAATTTCTTCCGGGGAACAGCGCACCTCGAGCAGCCGCATCCTGTCGCAATTGCCGAGTCGTGAGTCTTGCCGAAAGGCAGCAAGCTTTCGCAAACGATGCCATCCTGACTGTGAAGAACTGGTGCTCAATTGAGCTGTGTGCGTGGTTGAGGAAGCTCTTTAAAGATAGTCAAAAGATCGTTGGGACACTGAAATGGCGGGCCCACCCTAGCGATACTGGTCCCCGAACGCCGACCTCTGACCTCACGACTAGTTTTTGCTTGCGATACCCGTACGAGCGAGTACCTACCTAGGTATAGTCCAGTGGAACTTTCAAGGTTAGCAACTCTAAGGGGAGTTGAAATGGTAGCATTCCAATACTAATATTATTAATGCCAGATGTCGGCCTTCTCCAGAGGATTTCTTCTCCAGCACCGTCTCTTTGCAAGGCCAGTACAGGCGCAATCACCCCAGCTAAACGGCTGCCAACCTCGATTCTTCACGAGCTCCCAATTCCTCTGCGCAAAAACCAACCCTCCTAGCGTACCTAGAAGAGGAGCTACACCATTGAAATCAACCGTTCCTAAGAAGGAGCCCGGCGGACTTCCCCGCAAAGATGCTGCAATCTTGAAGCCCTCGAAGCTTCCCATACCTCAAAATTCCCCCAATGCCGCCCCAACGAAAACCCTCGAGTTGTCCAGAAGGAACCCCATATTGTATGCCGAATCTCTGGCCCAAAAATCTGACCCATCAATAATCTATACCGCCCCATCCCACACACGTCTCTTCTTTTTATGTTCCGCAGCGGCAGCCGGTATTATGGCTCAAGCGGCCTACTGCATACACATCTATCTTCTCCCACCCGATGGCCTAGCCTGGTTCGTACCCTACTCCTTTGGCATAGGGGGAATGATTGGAGCAGGTCTTGGAACATGGTTGATGTTGAGCACATCGGGAATCATCAGGCAAATCACCGCAATCCCCAAAAAGGCCATGAGCACATCGCCAGTTGTGAAGAGGGCGCAAACCCACATTTTGGAGCTCGAAGTTGAATTCCGGAAAATGCTGCCCGTCCCATTTTTCCCAGCAAGGAAGATATATATCTCTCCCAGCGAATTTGGACTACACCACCCCGTAGCTCCACAAATGCAAGCCGAGCGGTTTGCATATGAGGAAAGTCGGAAGTATGGAGCGGTCTCGCGAGCATTGCAGGGCCTTTGGAAAGATAGCAAGAGAGCTTGGACGAGAGATGGCTTTGAGAAGGTAAGAATTAACTCAAGGACCTATAAGTTAGATGTGACTGGGGAACAGTCTCCGGACGTTGGACATGCTATAGATAAGCTGGCCGACATTTACCGGAAACGTTGATGGCTGTACGATTTCGCTTGTAAGATATTGTAAACAGTCTAGGAAAGCTGTAAAACATCCCAATTCCATCTATTGTCCTCCAATGCCGTCTGCAATTACAAAGCTGATGCCAAAGACGTAAGATACTTGAACCATTATCTTCTATTACGTTTGGGCGCAGTGACCATGAACTTCAAAAGTGCGACCTTGAATGACAATTCGGCAAGATCACTTCTCAACGTTGTATTGAGACTTCGTTGTTTCTCGCCGCCATAGGGGAAGAGTTTATTAATGAGATTTATTCTAGATGCAGAACTACAATGAGTCATGAGGTTGCTTTACTAAACCATATGAGCCCTTAGGTCCATGAAGTCAAGTTGCTCTAGGCCAAACTACTTATAATCTAGTGATATCAACCAGAGACTAATCCCTACTTGATTCTTATGCCAACCCTTATTGCTTGTTGCCTCATACGCATAAATTTACATACAATCTTCGCATTCCTTCTCCCTCTCGCCTTCCTTTGCTTTCCCAGCATTGTCAGGCTTCACGTCCTCGACGACTTTAGTGGATAAACCTTCATTACGGTTTAAATCCAGGCCTTCTATTTGGGGAACAGAATTCTCGCTTGCTTGACTAGGTAGAGCATCCAGCGGATTGGTAGATTGGAGTTGGTCGTTGGGTGCTAGGGGACTTAACGGACTTGGAAGTGGTTGAGGCGTGGGGAATGGAGAATCTTGTTTTGTGGGCTGAGGAGTGGTTGATTCTGAGAACAAGACCAGTCAGTATTTGGACCACCAAAAGATAGGGTTGTTGCGGGGTTTGCACCATACCCGACTCTGATGTGGCTATGGATAGTTCACGGGACCTTTGGGATCAAAATGAGATGGGACTTACTTTTGTGTCCATCAACATGGCCTAGATTGCGGGAAGGATCGATTACATCTCTGACACGTTTCTTCAGTTCTTTCGTTTCTATATCAAGACTCAAATTAGCTAAACCCATCTCCTGGAAAAGTCTTGTGGATATTACGCTTGAGGTGAGATCGAAAAATGACTGGATGACGTAATTCAAAGCAAAGATAGTAAGGAGACACTCTTTACTGTTACTCTGGGGTCCTGAAACAAAAGCTCATATTGGAACGAGACCTACAGGCCTAAACGATACTGTACGAATCCAAGTAGGAGAAGGAGAACAAGAGGAAGGGAAATACAGCTTCAGCCAATATAAATTCGACAAAACACACCCAATAAGAACAGACCAAAGTTTAACAGAAAGACACCAGACGCGAAAAATCCGAAATTGAAAATTTTGGAAGCAGCCTTCAATATTCCAACTCAACAGGAATGCTTACCGGAGGATTATAGTTCAGCAAAATCCAGAAGAAACAACACCCCTATGCTGATTTCAACGATAGCGATCATGACTTCATCAGACGGGCAAATGAGAAATGCAAACGTGTTAAACATCCTGCAGAAGGCACCAGGCCTAGACTTGAATATATACCTAGCTTTCAAGCACCCACTCGGGTTGCTATGTGCCCACTGGACAGTAAATACAACGAAAAAGGAATATAAACGATGGTAGCAAGCAAAATCCTCAGTGAAGTGAGTGCAATGGTACGATATCTTGACGACAAACGTACCTGGGAATCCCCCTTCAGCCTTCCTATCCCAAAGCAGAGTTTTCTGGACCGTAACGGATAGTTCACCATTACTGGCTGGAGCACCGTGATACAAATGAACAATAAATGTGCCCCCCGTGGACGGTTGCAGCGCAACTTCGCCTAGAGACGTTCCAAAGGTGGAGAGGAGTTCTTGAGCGAACTGGACCAAAGCGTTAGCAAGCTTTTAAATAGAAGTCATTGCACACAACATGTACAAGGAAGGGGATATAAATATCATCACGTGTGTTTGAAAACGTCCTGTCGCACCTCCAGCTGTCCTGTTTGCTTGACGGTGCAGGCATAAGACTGCGGGGAGGAGAGGCGCAATACTTTGCTTCAGTTGAAACATCACCTTGTTGGAGGGAAGGCATAAAGATTGGCTGAGAAGAGGGGTGCGGATGGTTTCGATAAGAGAGATCTTCACTTACATAGGCTGCTCTTAGCATCCATTTACATTGTGTACAGAATTGAATGGTAATTCGGGGTAATAATGGCGATGTCTCCATGATTTTGGGTGTTTGATTTGCTTGGGCTGGCTCGTTGTGCCTGTTGAATATGGTGTGGCCCTAGCTCCGTGGGGTCCAGGGAGCTCCTTGAATTCGTGGATATAAGTTGTGCTCGATATATCGTACGAATGGAAGTCACTTCAGTGTCAAATGTATATGGGAACGTTCGTATAGGAGATGAGCGCGCTAGCAATATCCGGGATCTAGGTCAATTGGGAGCTGGCGTCGTCTCCAGCTGGCTGGAACCCACCTACCGGATCTATCGAACGTTCAGGGTCTCACCAATATAAGAACAGAAGCAGGTGTTCAAAACGTGTAATAAAGTCGTATCGAATGCCCTCATCAATCCTAATCGTAACCTTATACACAACGAAGTGAAATAACTACTGCACAAACTCAGATATTACATGCCACCCGCAACCGCAGTCTCCAATATGACCGCCTACCCGCTGATGCTTCGATGTCGACGAAGGTATTATTTTATCGCAGACTACCCAGTACTCCTAACGCCATTGAATGTGATCTCCTTCCAACCGTCTCACCCCTTCGCAATTTTCTACATGACGGCACAGCATCCACCGCTTTGCTGAGGAGCATACGGATCTTCCCTTCGGTCGACTGTTCCCCAAACGGATGGAACCATGAAATCCTTGGTGCTGTTGGTGTAGGAGATGATGCTGCGACCGGTTAGTATATTGCGTTTTCGTGACCAAGCGGCTGCCCCGTATAGTAAGTAGTAGCTCACCTTTTCGCGGCTTGGGAGACGGGGATTCGTTCGCGTTCCAAATCTTCTCGCAGGCGGTTGTTCAATTCGGTAAGACGACGAAGCTTCAGATCGGCCATTGACTGTTTGTTCTTCTTGATCTGAGATGGGTCGCCGACATCGCGGGAGGAGTATCCGGCAGGCATCATGGAGACTTTAGGAATCGAAGTTCGATGTCCCGGGTGGTCAGCTCTGCGTACGCTACGTTAGCAAACTGCGCCTGTACGCGTGAATAGCGCCCGTCGGATCCTACCAGATAGGAGATGCGGTGCGATGAGGGTTGGGATTGAGCTCTGGGGCTGAACGACGGGCGTTGAAGAGGTTATCGCGACGATTGAGAGTTGTTCGTCGATGGTTTGAGGAGGTTGCTTGTGCTTTGCAAATTGGGACGGTCTGAGTTCAGAATTGAGATTACCCTCTCGGTTGCAGGTGGGTAAGGGAGGGAGACAGCGGAGTGGACCGTGAGCTCTCACCATTTGGGGGGGACTGGGCAGGCGAGGCAGGCAGGCTGGAAGAATGCCGGGAGCGAGCACCACAATGGGGGAAGAGCACCCGACCCCGACGCTGCGGAAAGTCAAAGCGGCGATCGCTCTCTCCGACGATGTTTCTGAGATCCACGGGACGGCGCTCACGGCGCTCATGTGAGAACCACCACCAGCCACCGTAAATGGAACTGTTTGGTATAAATTGTGCGGCACGCCTCGAGCTGCAATATGAAAGCCTGCCTACGAATACCACTGTATTCCCGTGATTGATTTTTTGCGGAATTTTTGTAAGCCTTCAAGGTTGACAAGAAACAATGGCAGAACTTTATATATACCTCGCTGCCGCTAAAAGTTTAGAGGCACTTAAGAGTTCGCATCTGATCCACAGATCTCGTAGGAGAAGGAGAGATTCACTCTCTCGCCGCTTTTACGGCACCCACTAGCTCCCAATGAGGTCTAGCCCCGTTTCCCCTCGGCTGTGGAATTTGAAAACCACACAAACCGTTGACGCCGGGCAAATCGTTCGTACGTGGAATCCTCACACTCGACTTCCTGCCACCCCGCGCATCAGGCATCAGGTCGACTTGCGCTTTCCCATCGCCTGCCGGCGCACGAATATTTGCTCGCCCATCAAGCTCGCTACCTGCGACCCAAAGGGAGTGGTCCATCATGCCGCCTCCCCCCCATCAAAAGCCCGAGAATGTCTTAAAGCGCGCTCACGAGCTTATGGGTGTTGGGCAGGCTACCGCCGCCCTCACCCTGCTCCACGAGCACATTATCTCGAAGCGATCGCGCAATGTTCCTATTACGTCGTTGGAGCCGGTGATGCTCCTGTTGGTGGAGCAGTCGGTGGAACAAAAGAAAGGAAAACTCGCAAAGGATGCTTTATACCAATACAAGAACATCAGTCAAAACACCAACGTGGGCACCATCGAGGTGAGATTCAACCGTGCTGTATCCAACTTGCAATAAAAAAAACTGACAATGTCGTCATAGCTTGTTCTCAAGAAATTCATCGAATTGGCG
Organism: Hymenoscyphus occultus; assembly: GCA_900536445.1. Lineage (NCBI taxonomy): Eukaryota > Fungi > Ascomycota > Leotiomycetes > Helotiales > Helotiaceae > Hymenoscyphus > Hymenoscyphus occultus. Next base: position 196,564 of record UNPT01000035.1, on the reverse strand, counting down.
GAGGAAAAAGTCAAGACCGCACAAGCTAAGGCAGACGAAGTTCAATCGTCCCTCGAAACCAGCAACGCAACTGCGAGTGTCGACGATCTCGAAGCTAGTGAAACACCTGAGTCTATTCTTCTATCAACCGTATCTGGCGAACAGTCTCGAGATCGAACAGATCGAGCAATTGTCACACCATGGCTCAAATTTCTCTGGGAGACCTACAGAACCGTCCTCGATATTCTCAGAAATAATGCCCGCTTGGAGATCATGTACCAGAGCACGGCTATGCAAGCATTCGAGTTTTGTCAAAAATACACACGAAAGACCGAGTTCCGTCGTCTTTGTGAACTTCTCAGAAACCATGTTCAGACTGCCGCAAAATACTCTGCTCAGATGCACGCCATCAACCTGAACGACCCAGATACACTTCAACGCCATCTCGAGACCCGTTTTCAACAGTTGAATGTGGCAGTTGAGCTTGAGTTGTGGCAGGAGGCTTTCCGAAGTGTTGAGGATATCCACACCTTACTCAACCTCAGCAAGCGACCACCAAAGAACATTATGATGGCAAACTACTATGAGAAGCTGACTCGAATTTTCTTGGTTGGTGAGAACTACTTGTTCCACGCCGCAGCATGGTCACGATACTATAATCTCCTTCGCCAGTCTGCATCTATGGTTGCTGCAGGTCAAAGCAAGAAAGCAGATAACCCAGCTACATCAGAGGCGGATCTTTCCAAAGCTGCCTCCTTTGTCTTGCTATCAGCCCTCGCCATTCCAGTTATTAGCACATCAAGATCCCGAGGTGCTCTTATCGACATCGATGAAGCAAAGAAAAACAAGAACTCTCGGCTGACTCACCTGCTCGGTATGGCCCAGGCACCAACTCGTGCCGTCCTTTTCCGAGATGCAATGAGCAAGGGTCTTCTCAAGCGAGCCCGCCCTGAGATTCGTGAGCTCTACAATATCCTCGAGGTTGACTTCCATCCCCTTTCTATCTGCAACAAGATTTCGGGTATCTTGCAAAAGATCGGTGATGATGCTGAGATGGAGAAATATGTTCTTCCCCTCCAGCAAGTCATTCTCACCAGACTCTTCCAGCAATTGTCGCAAGTGTACGAAACTGTTGATCTTGCATTTGTTGAGAATCTTGCTCAATTCCCTGCCCCATTTCAAGTCTCCAAGGATACCATCGAGAAGTTCATCATGAACGGGAACAAGAAGGGTGACCTTGCTATTCGTATGGATCACGCCACTGGTGTTCTTAGCTTCGATACCGATGTCTTCTCTTCAACCAAGGCTATCAATGCTGGAACAAGTACTGGATCCGCTGAGAGCGAAACTTCCTCCGTACAAAGACTCCAAAACACCCCTTCAGAAATTGTCCGCACACAATTGACCAGATTGGCCAAATCTCTTTACGTCACATGCCAATATATCGATCCCTCATTCAATGAAGCCAGAATTAAAGCCCGAGATGCAGCCTACGCTAGAGCTAAGGCTGGTTCCGATCAAGAGCACCGCGAGACCTTGGCACGCAAGGAAATCATTGCCAAGCGTAAAGAGGAGGCTTCCCAAATCCAAGCAGCAAAGGAGAAGGAAGATGCCACCCGCAAACGTATCAAGGCCGCACAACTTGAAGAGGCCGAGAAGGTTCGACTCGCTAAAGATATCAAGGACCGCGAAGAGAAGCGCATGAAGGCTGAGTTGGAGCGTGTCCGTCTAGAGGAAATCAAGAAGGAAATCGCTGCTCTCAAGATTGGCCCCAAAGCGATTGACATTGATGTTGAAGACTTGGAGAATCTTGACAGCAACCGTCTCCGTGCCATGAAGCTTGCCCAACTTGAGCGTGAGAAGAACGACATCAACGAAAAGATGAGAATCACTGCCAAGAGAATCGACCATCTTGAGAGAGCCTTCCGCAAGGAAGAAGCCAAGAAGTTGCCTGAAGATTACGCGCAGCAACGCGAGGCAGATTTGGCCGCATATGAGAAGATCAAGGCCCAGACACTGAAGGACGCAGAGGCTAAGCACAAGGAGAACGTAGAGTTGAAGCACAGACTGACACGTTTGGTCCCATTCTATGAAGACTTCAAGAAGTCGGTCGTTGAGCGAAGACACGACGAATTCGAGAAGCGTCGCCGTGATGCGGAGAAGGAGCTCGAGAAGCAAATTGCTGCGAGAAGAAAGGAATTTAGAGAACGTAAGGCTCGTGAGAAACGTGAGCTTGCCGAACAAGACCGTATCTTACGTGAGGAAGAGGAGCGTGCTGCTAGGGAAGCAGAGGAGAAGGCTGAGAGAGAAGAGAGAAAGCGTGCCGAAAGAGAAGAGAAGATGGCTCTTCGTGAGAAGGAGAGGCAAGAAACCGCAGAGAGAATGGCCCGCCAAGAGCGTATTGCAGAAGAAGCTCTCAAGCGCAAGGCTGCTGAGAAGGCCGCCGGATCCTCGTTGCCATCTCGTGGAGTACCAATGGATCGAACGGCATCAGGCTCTGGTCCTGGTGCTGGTGTTCGTCCACCTCTTCCTCTTGCCGGTGCTAAGATGGGTTGGAGAGAGAAGGAGAAGCTCAAACTTGAGGGCAAGGAAGTGCCTTCCACTCGAACCGAGTCACCCGCCGCTCGTGCTTCCCCTGTGAGTCGCTCAGTACCAATGGACCGAGTGGATTCCAACGAGCGACCAGTCGAACGAGGACCACCTCGTATCGCTCTTGCTGGTGGCAAACCTTCATGGAGAGATAGAGAAGCTGCAAAGGCCAGTGGCGGTGGTGAGTCGAACGCTCCCCCTCAATCCCGTGCTCCACCAGCAATGGCAAGAGATCGATCGGGACGTGGTGAAGAGGAGCGAGGCGGATCACCTGCCTCTGGGCCCTCTGGTGATGGTCTGAAGCCAAGCGGGGCAACTGGAAAGTTTGTTCCTCCTCATTTGCGCAATAAGTGATTTCTGGGTGGGCGGGTTTGCATATTTTGATCTCGGACAGAGTAGCATTTGTAATTAGTATGGCGTTTGAGGCTTCATGATCGTTAGATTGCTATCTCAGCAGGAATCTTAGCGGGTTGATGAACAAAAGAAATGAAGAAGAAATGACAAATAAAAGTTGAAAACACACCAGATTTTCAGTGTATGTAAAACCTTTAGTGCTATATCTCCATGATAATAATGTCAATCCGTTTCCACGTGCAGCCAGCCAGATTCTCAGGCCTTTATGGTGACAGACTGGAATATATGACTATTGTACAGAGACTGGGAGTCGGCTTCATTTAATCCCAGGTGAGGACCATTAGGCCCCAGCGTTTCTCATTCCGGCCCTAAACCTGCGGCGATTCAGAGCAGAGAGGGCTTTTGCTCTTTTTCATCTTTACTTTTATCCAAATTTCCCAATGGCAGTCAAGCAGCTTAAAGACTGACATAATCTTAATTCAACAATTGAATGGGGACAAAAGTACTATAAACGATATGGGCGAATGTGAAAATATTTCTGGTAAGAGAGGCGAGTATTGCTCTATACACGCTATCAAAAGTTATTATATTAAAACTCTCGCACAAGTTACTCAATTGTCCTATTTCACCTAGTATAATAAGAATTGGAAAGTAAGAATTGTTCTAAACTATTTGTATAATTGATTCAGTTGTGTGAGGTCTTTAGGATAATATTTTGTAACTCAGGTGTGTACAGAGTAATGCCCGCCTCTGACATTTGACTCTATAGTGTTGGAACTTGGAGCTAGGAGTGTAGTTATTGTTAATACGCACGTACTTGCTTGAAACTTTTCATTTCTTCTAAGTTCTTAGGGATAGATTGGTAATCTTTATCATAGTCTCATATTGATGAGTAACTTTGCCAGCTTCAGGGTGCTATTTTCTTCGAGGTTTGGGGATAATCAGAGATAGGAAGGTAGGTAACGTTTCTTCGGATGATATGTGCTATTTACTGTGTGAGAAATTTGTTGGGTAGAGTAAAGTACTACTCGTATGCTACGCGCTAAGTAAGTTAGTCTCAGCCTAGGTACTAATAGTCCTAAGGTAGTAAGAAGTTTGGTTTTCTAGTAGACAGGAAAGTGGTAGAGGTTCTTGCTAATAAACTTAATGTGCTAAAGTATTTCCAAGAACCTCTATATAGTATACCCTTACTACTTACTCGTGTAGTAATTCTTTTCTTGAGCTACATACTAATATTTCTATTTCCCAATAATCTGGTATAATTTTAAATACCTATACGTCTAATTACCTCTGGATTAATTATTCTAATTTTACAAGCGAGGGAGAATAAGATGAAAATTTTCACTGCTGCATTTCTTCTCTATCTCAAATTCGACCATGAAGGCGAAAACAAGAATGCCCAGCCCATAATCCGAGAGAGGGAAAGGCGTGCTTGTGATGGATAGAATTGGAGGTACGGAGTATAGAGAGAGAGATTCAGTAGGCTGTAGCAGCGTAATATAGTTTTGAAGAAGCTTGTGCTGGCACACAGTCTGTGGCGAAGAAGGTTGTGAGGGGAGAGATACCATGACATCAAGGAATATGGAGTGAATAGAACCTCGTGTCACTCTTAAATCTCATCATCATCTTGGTGAGGCAAAATCAAACGAGATTCTGAGTATTCGTGTTCTCCGTTCTGATATAACCACGAGAGAAAACCCCGGAGAACAAACTAGCAAAGCTTTGATAGTATAACGGGCACATTTCTCTCCATAGCCTCCGAATGAGAAACTAAGAATGGGATTCATCACCAACACAAAGGTAGAGTATAATCTCGAGCATCATGAATAATCAGGTGGTACCGCTGACGTCGATCTTCTCCTCTTTTTCATCTTGTGCAATGCCCTTGTGCAGCTCTGGTGTGAGGCGGGAGATCTTCGATTGTATCCGACATCCCGGGAACCGGCGTGGGTACTGCAACATGGAGCGTGATGTTTTTGTGCAAGGGAAATCCGGCTGCCTAATGGCCGCGGGACTTTAAAGTTGACAGACGGCCTTTTCTGGTATAGATAAGGATCGAGAAGGATGAATATTGAATTTCTTGCACGACCAAGCAAATCAATATTCTTTTTTGTGATAGAGAGATACGCTTCTCTCCACAAGCTATTATCTATTGCTCACCGAGAGTTGCTGGCCCCCAATTTATATGACGGATCAGAAACCACGACGAGTCTGAGAGATAACTTCTTCCCCGCAAATTACAGTGTGATTAAATGTGTGTAAAGGTTAAGCTTTTCAGGAGTACAAAGCTGATGAGGCGTTTTCGATCGGAGAAATTCGAGTGGGCACTCTGAGACAAGAACGGAAATGGTGATCGGTGGTTGTGTTCACCTTATGTGTAAAGCACCGAGGAAAAGGCTAGAGTTTACTCATGTGGCTGCAATTCGAAGGAATCGATACCTCAGTAATCTGTAGAAGGACTAAATGTATGAAGCTGAAGCTGAAGGTATTTGACCGACCATGAACATGTTAACTGCAACCTGCATATTGTCGGGAATCTCCTAGATTATGTCATGTTGACCATCCGAATTCGTGGTGCTAGTGGCCTAACAAGAGGAACTGTCAGAAGTCTGTGGTTTTCCGGGGTATGAGTACCTAAATATGTGTCTTACAAAGTCTCGAAACGAATAGTACAGTTGTGATGGTATGGTAGCCACTCGGTAATTTGTACACTGCGTACTTACGTGTATAGTTGCAGTATGGTGGTGCATAAACATCGCTAAGAACGATACGAAGGGTGATTCTGAATGGATCCTGTTGTAGATTGTAACCTCAGTGAATGGAAATAGCATAATGACCAGGAATTGTCAGGATTGTGGCCTGATCTTTCTCTTAACTCTTTCTTTTTTGAAATTTGGTGGACGAGAAGGACAAGGGAAGCAAAGAGAAGAGAAAATTGATGCTTGAGGGAAAATGCAAGTAAAATTCGTATTGGTGGGATATGAACGAAACAATGTGCAATATTGTTGTAAGTCCGAATCCGTAGAAAACTTGGACCCCTAAGACCCAAAAGAGACAGAGAAGAAAACACCGGTATTGGCAAGTGGCCGAAAACATCTAGAAGCATGGAATAACGCGCATAAGCGGCTCCAGTAACCATGTCCGGAAAGACCTAGATTTGCCCAAGTGAAATGTAATTGTGGTTCACGAAATGGTCTCGAACAACTGGATCGATTATACTATTGCTTTCAAATGATTTTGTGTTTTCTCATCGCGAGATCTTGTCGAAGTTTCGCAGACACAGTCCCTTCTTTGGCAGGCCTTCCATCCAGATGGGAACTCAGCACAACATCGGCTCATCCGTGCCATCCTTGAACCCGGCCTCGGCCAGGACCCCTGAACGACTAAGTGGGTAAGCGAGCTCGGCGAGGTTGCACTTGTACCCTATTTGGACGAATACCTTTTCATTCCCAATTCATGGCGCTGCGAGTGTAACCATCTTGTCGAACTCCTCATCAAACTAACCTGGTGCAATAGGGCTCTACAACGATGACCCTCGCAATAGAGTTGCCCTCTTCCTTCACGGAGTCGCTAGACGAGACCTGGGGTTCTCACCTCACCTATCGACAAGATAAGGCGTGGCCTCAGCGAGCATGACGGAACATTGCTCATATATTAGAACGTGTGGAGATACTCTATAATACCGCCAATGGTTGATCCTAAACACTCTGGGTATCTGGAATGGAGAGCAGTTGACCTCGATTACTCGTCAAAGAAGAAGGAGCGACATGACCCGAATCGTATTAGCGCAGACTACTCCAGTATAAACTCGGGTTTTCTTCCCCCCAATATTCCAGTTCTCTTGAATGTTCACAAAAGAAAACAAAAGAGATGAACCTCAAAATAGAGTCTCGGGCGTTGGTTATCAAAGGGTTCATGGCAATAATACAGTAAAATCACTCATAGACGCGAAAGCCCATGTTTACCGGCGTAACTATGCAGGTGCAAGCAACATCAATTGTCAGCTTGCAGACTTCCCGGAATCTAGTACCTGTACCTTGCAGCCTAGAACGCTGGGATCTTGAGGTTGCACACAGAATTCTGGAATCATCGGGGCCTTCCAGACATATGGCCATTGCTCCTTCTCTGGCTTCTGGCTGAGAAATCCTTATGGTAACCTGACTTGCCATTGGGGGCAAAGGTTTGCTGGGCCGTAAGTGCTTTCCCTCTCTATATATTATGTCTTGCATCCCCTCTTGACTTTTGCCGGTGCATCTCAACGGTGTACATTTCGCTTTTTGCTCTCAAAACACTCACTTTCTGGGCATTCTTCTTGAACGTCCAAATCTCCCAAAATGTTGCACTTCAAGCTAATTGCTGTTGCTTCAACCTTCCTTGCTTTTTTTTCGGGTGTCAATGCAACTCAAGGACCTGCCAAACCATCCTGTGTGGATTTCACTCCTTACGTGTACGGCGGCTGCTACCAAAACCCTTCCAATGGCCCACATACCTTGCTCTTCAACTCCGATTTGGACTCGCAGAATATGACAGTTGAAAAATGTGTTGCTTTTTGCAAAGGCAATTCGTACAGATATGCTGGTCTCGAATATTATGGCCAATGTACGTGTGGAGCATCAGTCAATGGTATGAAGGTGGAGGAAAGTTTGTGCAGCTTTCCTTGCACGGCAAACAAAAACGAGACTTGTGGTGGTTCAAATGTTGTATCAGTGTACGGAGATCCGACATTCCCTACAGTAAACATTACAGATACCTCGGATTACAAAGCGATTGGATGTTATACAGAAGGGACATCAGGTCGGTCCTTGGTTTGGCGACAGGATCAAGTTCCTTCCGGCAGCATGACAGTGAAAAAATGCCTTTCTGCTTGCAAGGTAGGAGGATATGACTTTGCTGGGTAAGGCATCCAATCCTTGTATTGTACCTTGAGATTATCAATGACTGACGACTTATAGTGTGGAATATGCTCAAGGTAAGAAGAACCCCACCGAGGTGCAAGAATTCTCAAGTGACAGGGGTTGGAGCCTCTACCATCTTCGATTATGATTGTTCTACAAAATCTCAATTATTCTAATTGTGTGGGTAATTGATTTTGTACGTTTTCAATTGTTCTAGAAGCGTTGAGAGAATTCTAGATGTTGAGTGTCCCCAGACTATAGTCACGAATTCTTATACCACTGGGTGCCTTCTCCAATTTCGAATTATGCTAACAAACTTCAAGAGTGCTATTGTGGTGTGGTCCTTGGGAATGGAACCGTTCCAGCGCCAGCCTCTGAATGCAGCATGAACTGCACTGGAGACTCTACCGAAAGTTGTGGTGGTCCCTCAAGATTGAATCTATTCGTCGCTTCTGATCTCGAAAGCTCGGAGCCCTGCAAGGACGGCACTGGCCCAACAACCTCCTCAAAATCAAGTACTGGAACGTCGAGTACTGTTCCTCCCACTTCCTCAAAAACGAGCCTTAGTACCTCAACTTCTTCCTCGTATTCTACTTCGTCGTCTGATCCTACAACAACCTCGACCGCGTCCCCAACTTCTTCCTCATACTCTACTTCTTCGTCTGATCCTACAACATCCTCGAGCTCAACCTCAATCTCTTCCTCTTACTCCTCCAGTTCCACATCATCATGTACAACAACATCGTCTAGCTCTGCTTCTTCAAGTGTATATACACCTCCATATACCCCACCTACCCCACCCACCACATCATCAACTTCGACCTCGCTATCTTCGACGGCTCCAACAACAACGAGCAGGCCTACTACACCGCCATCACCTTTAACCACCACCAAAACTACCCCTTCTCTTTGCACTTCGACAACTACAATCGCTCCCGCACCAACTTGCGAGTATCAATGTGGTAACTGGTGCTCCACACCTCTTCCAGACTGGAATGATCAAGCTTCCTGCTTCAAGGCACAAGCAAACTGTATTGTGCAGGTGACTTCCTGTCTTCTCCATGCCGGGTTCCCAGCTAGTCTTGATTGTTTGAAATTTTCCGGTTGGTGTCTATCGGTTCAGTCATATTGCTTCGACTTCTGCCCTGGCAAAAATTGTCAAAAATCCGATTGCAAATCTAAATACCCGCCAAATCATCCAAACCAGCCAAACCCACCTGGTTCTGTCTCAACTTCGGTATACACTTGCCAAGCTACCAGCGCTAGCCCAACTCCCACCAAGCCTTCTCCAACGACGTCAACTGCAGTGCCGCTTCCAACAAATTCCAATATCTGTTGCCAACCGGACAACCCACCTAAGGGTTACGGCTCTTTATCCCCTGTGGGAGGTATCGCCTTACCATGCCTCACATGTAATAACCTGATAAGTGATTACAATGCTGGAAACCCATTCAAACTTTACCTTTCCAGTCAATCATCAGACTGTCCATCATACCCACGAGGAGGCCCATCCGGTCCCAATCAAGCATGCAAGGATGCTTGCGATGCCCAGTACCAAAGCTGTCAAAACACATACGCCAAAGGCTGTCAAAATAATGCTGGACCCCAGTATTCTGATTCCTATCCCGTTGCAACGAACAAGTGTTACAATCAATGGAAAGATTGTTATGCAGCAAATTCCAACGTCAATCCTTCTCCATCAAGATGTGGCAGCTGGAACTCAGGATGGTATTAAATACACTATGAAAGAGCTTATGAGTGGCATTTTGCAAGAAAATAAATAGTCGACACTCACTTTTTGTAATTGGAATTTGGGACCATTTTGGCGGATTAATGTATTTAGCGAGGGGGCGAGAGTGAGTCAAGGTTTGCGAGAATCACATAGTCTAATGTAATATTCTGGGACACTTTCTTTTCGTTTGTGTTTTTATTTGAGTTTTTCACTTCCTGTGTGATTCTACGATGGGAGTTGAGCATTTGAAGTCTAACCTTGACACTAGATCCTCAAGCGCAAATAAAACAGAGGGTTTGAAACATAAAAGGCCTTCCATTTCCCTTCCTTTCCATAAACAAGATCTAGACAAAACGACACATCACCTCAGCACACCTCACCCCACCTTCCTATTTCCCATCATACACAACACCCGTCGCATTCACATTCCCACTCTCCACAAACTCCATCAACATCCTACTCAACTTCTCCCCCTGCTCAACAGGGATCCAATGACCCCCCTCATCAAAAACCTTCACCTCGTAATTCCTCAACCTCCCATTCGGATTCTGCGCCCCGAGATCGGCGCGAGCGACGAAGTCCTTGCCTGCTAGTACGAGCAGCGTGCGGGTGTCGACGTATTTGTTTGCGTCGGGGATGGTGAGCTCATCGGCGGCAGAGGTGTGTTGCATGATTTGTTTGTACCTGGTTGGGGGTGTTGTTGGTTTTGGGGATTTTATGAGGAGGGGAAAGGGGGGAAGGAGTGAGGAAGAGAGAAGGGAAATACCAGTTCAAAGGTCCGGTGTAGCCCCCTTTCAGCAGGATCTCGCTGTGTATCGCAGCGTCTTCTGGGGAAAGCCAAGGAGGGAATGGAACCACTTTATCAGAGAGGATCCATTCTTTTGCTGCGCCTATGGGTGCGAAATCTGAGATCCATAGTTCGGGGACGGTAGGGTAGAAAATTGAAGTTGCTGCGTCATTCTGTGTTTCTTGGTATTAGCTTCTTGCTTCTCATCTTCAGATAGATATTAGTGATGGAGGGAGAAAAGTGGTTGTACGTACATGAGCTTCTATAACCGAGGCGGCAGAGCTTTCATTGAAGAATTTCCAGTAGCCGTAGAGGGAGTAGCCGAATCGTTCTTTGGTTTGGATGTTGAGGGTATCTGGAAGGGGGATGTTAGTGTTAGTTAAACTCACATGGGAAGGGGGAGGGGCGTTAAGAGATACCTATGTCGAAGGGCCCTGGTTCTGAGTAAGGGACTGAGACGAAGACTAGAGAGGAGAACTTTTCGGGATGGTAATAGTGGAGGGGTGAGAGGAGGTTGCAACCACTTTTGGGTATGGATGTTAGTTTGGGTGTAATGGTTTGGATCACTTGCGACTTTATATCAAAGAGTAAAATGTACATCAAGTATTGGAGACATGAACTCAAAACACCTCAACAGAGAAAGAGCCAAAGATGAAAAAGAGAAAAAAAAGAGTAACACAACATACTGATCATGCCCCACCCCCACCACACTCTCCAACCCCTCATGCTCCAAGATCTCCACAATATGCGCCGCCATCCTCTTCCACCGATAACTCTCCACATCCACAGGTTTATCCGTATCCCCGTACCCCAACAAATCAGGTACTAGGACTCCATACCCTGCATCCGTCAAGTTCTGGATCTGGATGCGCCAGTCGTAGCTCGAACTCGGGAATCCGTGCAGGAGGAGGAAGGTCGTCATTGTTGCGGTGGTTGCGGCGATGTAGAGGTATGCGTATGTTGTTCCATCGTCGAGTTCGAGGAGTTTCCCCGGATGCCCGAGGTGGGTTAGTGCCATGTTTTTGTTGGTTCTTTTGTTTTTCTCTAGAGGTATGTTGGATTCTTGGTGGGAGAGAGGAGTGGTAAAGAGAAGAATGTTTTCTACCGTTCCGTATTGAAAAGTGGTTTTTATACATCTCTCTCTCTCGACATGCTTGGCATCACATTAACGAGGTATCGATGGTATCACCGAACGACTTGATTACTGCATCAAGAACTCTCCTTGGCAAACACAACATTCCAATTCGTCAGCATCGGACATAAAGCATATAAGCTTACTTTCAAGCATACAGTACGAAGATCCCAATGAAATTAAATCAAAGCGAAACAGACCAAATGATGTGATTGAGCACCTCCTCGCTTAATAAAGTGGGAAGGGGGAGCTTGGCGTTAGGCTTCATTACAAATGAGTATGGCGGACTACTACGTTGCGGACCGTTGCGGGATTTGCGAGGTGAGATTCTAAGTGCGAATCAGCCATGTTAAAGTGACGAGTTCATTCTGATCGCTGTGATTATCAATTGCTGCAAATGCCGATGGAGATTTAGGTGGCATGCAACCCTACAGTAGTTGGGAGCTGGTGCAAGGAGTGGAAAGGTGTTTCTAGCTACAATCAAGAAAGTATAATATATCCTTCCAGACTAGTCGGCGCTAAAGGAATATAACAAAATGGACATTCTACCCACATATCTTTCAGCAGTACCGTGTCAAAGAAGTATCTTAATCCACTTCTCTAGTAAGCGATCGAAAAAGGGGCTCCTGGTAAACAAACTTTAACCAGTAGATAACTCACTTATCATTGCCATAATTTAATTCAAAATATTTAATTGTTCCATCTATCTCGAATAACCAATGTAATTAACCGAAAATCGTAGGACAAGTGAAGGAATAATCCTAAGAGATTTGGGCTCGCTTACACTTAATCCAAAGAATCGGGGACAGCGAGGAAACAGTTTACTCCAGCTTTCTTTTGTCATTTTCAAGGGAGGTAGCGGAGCGTAACGAGTTATTGCTGGAGCTTTCAACGCACTTTTATTCCAACCATGGAATCAATAATCTGTTGCTTGACTCTATCTCGGCAAAACCAAAGTCACCCAGCTAAGTAGCTTCCTAAATCTTATGACACATCTAAAGCTACAAAACCCAATCACCTGCTCAACTTCTTTTCCCTTATAAAACAAGAAGCCACCAAAGCACAACAAACAATCCCGATCCCCGCCCCAAAAGCACTATTAACAGCCGCGCGATAACACCCCCTCACAAGAACCCTAACATCCGGATCCAGCGTCTTGATGAAGTCTAAGTTTTCTCTCACTCTCCTCACTATCTCCTCAACATCCCTGCCATTCAAATCCTCCCTCAGCGTTGTCCTCAACCTCTGTTGCACAACCGTCGAAGCAATACTGACACCTGTCACACATCCAAGAGAGCGAAAAAGATAGGTGCAGGCAGTGGCGATTGCTTGATCAGATGGATCCGCATTGGCGAGAACAGCGAGAAGGGTTGTAGTGACACTCGCGCCGATGCCAAAGGTTGCAATACAAACACCCACAATAATGCCAACTGCTGAAGAAACAATCGCACCCGAAGTGAGGAAGATGTCAATTGTCCCCAGCATGCCGATAAACACCAAGAAAATTGTGAGGAAGTAATACCTCCCCGTCCTCTTCATATAAATCCCACCAAACAGCGACCCAGCCACAGAAGCAAGCATAACAGGCACAAGCCGTAACCCAGCCGCAGTTGGAGAAAGTCCCTCGACGGCCTGCAAGTAAAGTGGTACGTAGAAGATCGAGCCCATACTAGCAGCCAGACCAAAGAAATTGGTGAGGTAGCTAGCTACCAGAGAAGGATGGAAGATGACATGACCCGGCGCGAAAGGATGAGAGGCAATTTTCATCTCGATGAGGATGAAAAGCGCAAATAGGGGGATGGAAACACAGCAAGGAATGATGGCGAATTTTGACTTCCAGGAAACATTGCTACCACGATCCATGCCTACGAGCAGGGAGAAGACGGCAAAGACGAGAGTGAAAGCACCAAGGAAGTCGACTTTCTTGAGCTTGGAGAGCCAGTGTGAGTTTCCCGTCTTGGGAAGTTGGAGAAGGAAGTAGACGGCTATGGAAGCCACAATGCACAGAGGGAATTGTCCCAAGAATGCCCTATATAGTTTAGTAACCCTTTCTGATCATATCAGGGTTATAAACTTACCATCGCCATCCAATTGAGTCTGCTAAGATACCACCCAAAGGTGCTCCAATGGAAGAACCCAATGCGTAGACAAGATTAACATATCCCTGCCACATCCCTCTACTCCTCAGTGGTACAATATCACTAAGCAAGATACTGACTACTGTAGTCATCCCACCACCTCCGATACCTGCAAATGCCCTCGCGGCAACCAACTCATTTAGATTTCGAGCAAGACCGCAAAAGAGACAGCCGATGCCGAAAACTGAGTATGCAAATAGCAGACATGACTTTCTTCCAAAGATATCACTCAACTTCCCATAGAGTGGTTGGAAACTTGTGAGAGTGAGAAAGTAACTACAAATGTCAGCGTTTCTAAGGTCGTGAAAGCTTAGGAGGTTTGATATAAAGGTAGAGAGACTGAGGCACTAGGGAGTGAGAGCGTTCCTTCTCCAAGTAAAGTTCAAGGCTCGACCTATCTCAAAACTCGAGAAAAGACGTGAGCTCGCTCCTTCCCTCGTACTCCCAAGACTGTTCTAGTCGTGCCACTATAGCGAGCGAGGACAAAGACTGGATCGAAACGAGAATCGAGCTCAAGTTGAGTTCAAGTGTCTCACCCCATTCTCGACATGATTCTCGTGCAAGAGGCGTGAGTGGAGACAAAGGTTGGTCTTGGTTGAGGTAATGAGGTCGCTCCTTCCCTCAATGACCCTGACTGACCATCAACTCAACCAAGATAACGCGACACAAATGGCCGAGTTTGAGATTCAAGACCGATCCTTCCCCTCTTACCACGAACTGCCCATGGATGTAGAGTCCGCACAAGACAGGATAAGACCTTGAAAGCCACTGAGAGGGAAGGAACGACTCCCCACCTCTGGCAGAGTATGAGACCCCTCCTCTCGCCCTACCATATACCCCCTTCTTAACCACCTGCTTGGAAAACAAATCGCTGGGGAAACCGACTTACGCAGTAGCAATCCAACTCGTATTATTCAACGCATTCAAATCACTCCCCATCCTCGCATACGTACTCACAACCAGCGTTTGATCCATACTACTCAGCAGAATCTATATTTTCGCATCGTCAGAAAACATCCATTCATCATCACCTCCCGCCCTCATAAACACAATAATTCCAACGCGACTGTGCAAACCTCGCGAGTTCATCGCAAAAGGGTAGGTAGGTCAAGAGGAGTTATTTCTGCTAAGAGGACAGAAGAGGAATAGAGTGAAAAGGGGATACCTACCCCAATAGAAACAGCAGGAAACAACATCCCCATCATGGCCATCATATCCTTCCGTCCCTCAAACAGCGGATTTTCAGTCTCATTCTCATTCTCCACCGACTCTCCCTCAGCTTCCTCATCACTCCCACCTGTCCCCTTCCCATTCCCATTCCTCTCCCCATTGACAATCGAACTGTAGCTGTCTGGTGCACTTCCATTGGCCGTCTCGCCATTACCATTACCCAAAAGAGACGTCGTTTCATCCGTCTCGATACCAGTCCCAGAGCCCGCCATCTCACTCACTGTACTGTACGCTTCTAGACCAGACGTTATCGTTATCTTTCCGACTCAATCAGAATAGCTCAATCCAAGCCCAATGACAGGATAGGAAAAGAAAAGCAAGGAAAAGCAGGTATAAAACGAGCTCTCCAATTTATCCGTATACAACAACAACAACAATATCACAAAATAATCCACGAAGAAAAAACCCATCTACTCGGCCGAAAAGTGGGAGGAAACCTAAAGCACTTCGGGAGACGTCAAGAAAAGAGTGGAGGTGCAGAGCACCTCCATGCATCATAGCGCAAAATCTATTACTTTGTTCCCGATGCGTGCGGCTTCTTGCAGCGTTCGCAGCGAGAGAGTCTGCGAGAGCTGACCGCATCTTCGAAATCCACTCATCATCATCGAGACAACTGCCCATTATTGACCAATAGTCGTATTGCGAGAATATGCTAGCCCCTCTGAGACGAACCAATTTTTGAAATATAATCAGAACCACTGGCTGCCACTCATTTGTGAGTTCCTCCTTACCTCCACTGAGCCCGCGTAACAACTCCTTACAAACCCTTGATCGGTCACGTCATTAGACCACTCAATTGAAGAATTCAGCAAGCCTAGAGGGCAATAGTCGTTACAATTCAAAATACTTATTCACATCCTGATGAAGCGTCCCACCATTCACATCAAGATTTCGACAACTCAGGAAGGCACTCAAAACCTCACAACTCAGGGAAAAGATGCTTCAATTCACATACTTCTTACTTCTCCATCATAATCTAAATCTTATCTGATTGAATAAAAGAAGCAGCCACACCAATACAAATTTTGCAATAACGCGCAGCCTAAAATCCACCCATACCCTATGCACCAACATACGGATTTTCGACCTCCCTAACGCCAGAAAAGTAAATGCCCTTGACATACAGTCAGAAAAGAGTAAAGCCCCAATTGATGCCAATCTGGTAACTCCAACATCCATCTGGCCAGTTTGTACTCAAGAGACCAAATTTTGCTCGTCCCTTCCAATGTCAACTCTATCAAAACAATAGCTAGACCATTGCGGATATCCATGGAAGTTCCGCACATCTGCTTCCTCCGTTCAGGAATGAAAGAAAAGAAAACTAAAAAGCATATTTTTTATGTGCAGTAAAAAGAAGATTACAAGTAATACAGAAAATCGTACGTTCAAAAAGAACAAAAGCATTTTTTTTGAGGATTTCTGGGGCCGTCTGGAGGCTCTGCTCTTATAAGCCACGCCCTAGTACAACTAGAAAGCTGGCGAAAAGACAAAGAGAAGATGCGATAATGGGGGATCCCAACTAGTACTTGTTGAGAGTCGACGAACTCATATCTGATCGCTTCATGGGTAGTGGTGGAGGTGGTTTCTTTGATCTGCTTGGTGGGGGTGGTGGCGGACCTTTACGACCATTCAGGGCAGGGGGCGGATTATTTCGACTGGCTACACTGCCGTGCGATGTTGCGGGGCTGACAGAACGTTCACCATATGACCGATCAGGACTGGTACTATTCATAGTGGAATCATCCGAAGGATCACAAAAGAGGTCGGCATTACCACTAACATTGACACGGGTTGAAGGGCGCAGAGTTGCTCTCAAGCTGCCAAAGTCCTGGGTGTTGATCTTGCGTGTCTCCGACGTAGGAGTGGTTGCGCGATGAATTGTTGTAGGGCCTTGGAATGTGGATGCGCGAGTAAGAGTACTTCGTCCAGATCGAGGGGACTCATAGTCAGAATAGTCCTCGGGACTGTTAAGAATAGGGTTCGCTCGGGAGGACGAGGGAACTCGTGCTTGTGATCTGATGGGAGCGCGGGCAGGCTCTTCAGGCATCGGTGGCTCATCATAACTATTGTATCGCTCACTATATTCGTGCGCAGTATTGGCTCGACTTCGTGGGGCGGGTTTTCTATGGTTTTGGGAAGATTTGGTTTGTCTGGTTTTCATTAGCAGTCATTAATTGCTTGGTACCTTTGGCACACATACCCAGCAGGCCAGTCTCTCTTTAACTTCAATAGTTCCTCTCGACACCTATCATAGTACTCCAGTTCAGCATCGACAAATGCTCCGAGATCCGCAACGCTGTCAGCCTCGGCTTCCTTGATATCCTGCATTCGCCTGTATACATCCTCACTAGACTCCTCATATTTGGCTTTCTGTGAACGAAGTTCTTCCTCGACCCGGAAATCCTCCTTCTTGGCCTTTTGCATCTTAGAAAGGGAGGCATCGTAGGCAAGTCTGCGGTTCTCGAGCTTCTTTCTGGCAGCCTATGGAAGATTAGCAAACGCGTAACTAATCGAAAACGCAAAACTTACCTGGTACTCCTTCATCATCGCCAAAGAACGCTCAAGAGATTCGAGCCATCCGTTGGTAGCGTTTACAACATAGGTATCCTGGCATCTGCCAATTCTCTCGTTGGCTCTACCCATGCCTAGGAACCAATTAGAAAATTTGTTCTTGAGATAAAGGGGGTGACGTACTGATGAGGCAATTTCCAAACTCAGAATCTGGCTCGAAATCTTCTCCATGTGCTATCATAGTTTGTCCCAGGTATGCAACTGGTAACGTCTTCTCCTTGTCTTCGACCTCGTTTCGCTTCGAAAGTGATTTGACGTAGGATGTCATTGACTTGTGCAATTTATTCATTCCTATCAAATGTTAGAGAAAGTGCATAATCATTCTTTTGACGGACTGGAAGCATACCTTCGTGCCTAAGATCCATTTCCATCTCCATGGCTTTGAAGTCGTCAGAAACGTTCGTTTTGACCTCTCCGCCCATCTTCTCCCCCGCCCATTGCTTGACCCGGCCAAGTTTCTTGTTGATATTCATTGTGGCGAGTTTGTTGGTTCACAAAACAGTCTGGAGGAGTTGTCCTGTAGTTCACAAGGACCGATTCGTGAAGAGTGCTTTTCGAGTTCAGTGGAATGCCAATGCAAAGGCTGATGTCGTCACAGGGAGAGATCTGCAAGCCACCTAATTTGGGTGTTTATCCAGAAGGCGGTTGATTGATCTTGGGACAAATATCACACTGGAGAAGTAGCAGAAGAGCGTGTTGGGAAACCTGGAATCGGAACAGATCCCAACAATTATCAAGACGTGATATTGCGATCCTTGTGGAAGGGAAGGAAGTATTCCCAGTGGTTGTATTGTTCACGTTTCTTTGGTGACGAGGAAGACAATGGCGAGGTGAATACGGAGTATCAAGATGGATGTGGGAGAAAGTTGAGGAACGAGTGTAGATTGCCAGATCGGCGCTTGTTTGGGAGTCTCTGGATCAAGGTTTGGAGAAGTTTATGGTCGAGACGGCAGAAATGAGTGGAGCAGGCAAAAGGAAGGGCAGGCAGTAGTCAAGGTTAGGTTGCTGGGGACTGAGATAAGAAGAGAAGGGGCGACTCTGGACCGCGATTGACGGAAAGGAGGTCTAAGGTTTTTGGTTTTGCTTGGCAGGCGTTGAGTTGAGGTGGCCGACGGACACGAGAAAGGAGTTTATGCGAAAGGGAAGAGCGAGGGAGGGGCAGGTAGAGGTGTTGGTGTATATTTAATCCAGGAGGCAGGCAGGAGGAATACGGTGCAGAAGTTAATCATTGGATACTCGGTCCATCTCATGTCATGACTTTGCTACGGTAGGTCCAGGACCAGTCTTTGTCTATTACGGTGACTCGGTGTTGAGAGGGAGCGAAGTTAATGGACTTCAGGGATCGGTCGGTTGGCTGGGTGGCTGGGTGGCTACTGCTGCTGCTGCTGCTACTGCTACGACCTTGAATGTGTGGCCAAGTTACCCATGACACACTCATACACTACTACTAGCGCTGTCTTTCTCTTCTATAAAATGCGTTGGCAATCGTTGCTCGCTGGCTGAGGCACAGGATTGTAAGGTATGGTACTCGTACGGTATGGTATAGTATGGTATGGTATGGTATGGTATGGTATGGTATGGTATTTACAACCGAGTCCTCGTACGAGTACAGTATTCCGTACCAGCAGGAATCCTCAAGCGGCATCCTCAATGCTGGCCGGCCTCCTTTCTTTTCCTCCGGGCAAGGGCACGATGCGGCAATGACGACGCGATGCGATGTCATTTTTGTTTCCAGATCCCAAACATCAACAACCTCTTCTTTTTCAGGAAGCGCGCGACCTCCGCAGAGCCACGGCCCAAAAGTCAAACTCGGGCATCCAATCATCAACACCACCAATTCCCTCAATCTGCAAGAGAATTCTCATTTGGTCCTTATAAAACTCCCAGGGAAGCGAAGGGTTGTTTGGCATTTCTGCCGGGCCCGGAGAGAACCGTCGTTGGCGCTCACGCTGCCGCTTCCTTAATATGCGGTCATTACTCCGTACCTCACTCGAGCAGAGCGGCTCTCACAACCAAGCACCTTCATCCGACCACCACCTCTGAAACCAGCAAACTCGAACTAACCACCAACTTCACAACACACTATTTTTAGCACAACCAACCACTCTTGCAAAGTGCAAAGTTTCATGCCAGAATATTAGCCAAACCCAATTGTTGACCACCCGCCTGGTCTTCCGTTGTGCTGTCTTTTTCCTCGCCCTCGAGTTCTCGGGGCCGTGTCTATCGTAAGGTTTGACAGATAAGAGTTCACCGCGCTGACCGCAGCTAGATGCCGAAGAATCAGGCATACGAAGTACCGATACCGGCTAAGCACAGTCCGTTGTGATCATTGGACACTTGCTTATGATATTATTAATGGAGTGATAGAAGCAGGATTCTCCTAGCTATTCATTACTAAAATCCAGTTCCGAGTTGCATGTACTCCTGAGTACTCACAGCAATTCATCAAACCATCCTTTCTGCAACGGAAGTGCGGGAGTTTAGGACTCTATTTATGTCGCAAAGACCCGCCCATCTTTCTTGTCCATAAACTCCCATCTTTACCCCAGATTTGGGGATGTCCCTGTTTCTCTTGGCAATGCCTCATTCTTTCGAGTCCCGATCTCAACTCTTCCAGATCATCTTATAGGTCACGTGTCTGGATAAATCCCGAAAGATCCGGATCTTCTTCGATGCTGTTTCAGATGCTCGATGGGTTCCAATTGCGATCGATGACCAGCCAGTGCGATGATCTGCGGATGATGATGTGATTACAATTGCGACAGTTGGTGGGCTGTGCGGAAGCATTTTTAGATGAGCAGTTTTATGTAAATATTGAGATCCTTTTCAGCGTAACGTTCCAATCTTAACATAGAATAAGTTGAATAACAACGTGGGATCATCAGAAAGAACATGCGTAAACCAAACTCAATCTCACATCACTTTTCTTATTCTCCCTCTCTCTCTCGGAAAATTCAAAGACATGTCATTCATGATGGAATGAAATTGCATCATCTCATCTCGCTTGATTAACTTTTCCCATATCGCCAAACACGGCCAATAGTCTCGCTATAAATACAGCGCTAACCTTCCTTCTAGAACATGCGAAGCGAGAATTATAAAAAAAAAAAAAACAGAACATCTTCCCCTTAAGCTTTTATGTCCTCTTGCCCGCCTCGGCAATAGTGGAATACTATACTTAGTACGAGTAGCTTGGTTCTATTGGTTTAAGTAATTTTGGAGCTTTCCTAAATCTCCGATGCTTGATTAGATCACGCTCTCGATGTAGTTTGTATGGGTTTTATAGGATGAGTTGGTTTGTATGTTACTTCACTTCATTTGTCACCATCTATATTTTAGACCAGAGGGGAGCGTATTGTATAGGTTCGTTATTGTAGTCTCCAGACTTCCTCGCTTCTGTAAATATAGTAATGCTTTTAGTGACTCGGGTACTCGAGTCTTTCACAGTCATCGCGTCGCTTCTTGGGTCTTGTTGGATATTTGCGTTGGATAGTCAAGAGCTTTGGATTTGTAGGTTTACCTAGTTTTGTGATGATAAATTGTTTAAGTTGTTCAATGTTATATTACGGAAATAAGTTTTTTTGTAAGGTGATGTGGGTGGACATAAGTGATTGAGATGGCTCTCTCTTTCTATCTCTCATTTTCACTCTCTACGTGTGTCCTCGGGGTACTTGAGAAGAGTTATTAATCTCTAAGTATAGTTTTGAAGATCGAATAGGGACTAGCTATTCAGACTCTTGGTACTTACGGAAAAAAGAGGGAATTTACTTTATTCACTCATTATATATAAAGGAGCAAATAGTCCTACTGAACAAGAGTAGAAACACCCCTATCTCCGACTCTGATTGCTCAAGTCCAACAAAAGCTTGAAGATTATATCGAGTATCCTTAGCTACTTGAATTACTAAATTGATCATGTATATTCTTGTTTCGCTTTGAAAGGAGGGATAGCTGTGTTACTGAAAGAGACTTGGTTATCCTCTATATACCTATTAGGGGGAAAATGTTGTCCTCAAAGCCTCGTGTAATGAAAATAATTTTAAGAATACTTTGGACTTCTAGTATGATAATTCTTTGTCCTATTTATAGAGTATTGACTAGATCTCTGATTGTGTGGTTCAGAGGAAATTCTGTAATTGGTGAGATGGCCGTGTTATTCGGTCTCGCTTGTTGTTTGAATGTAATTAGTAACGAAAGTCTATTACTTAAGTAGGAAATGAATCATGTATGATCTGGCGATATGAGGGTCGAGTGACTCAAGTCTTTCGAGTTATTCGTATTTCCTCTGTGACCTGGTATGTTCAAGCTTGTGACTAGATGTAAGTATATAGATAGTCAGCCTTCAAAGATCAATCAATGGGCAGAACTATCCATTCTCTTGCTGCTTGCATTATTTCAGTGAATTTCATGATGCTACGGAGATCCTTGATCTGCGAGCAATCTAGTGACTTGAATAATATGTGAGTTGATCAATACTCTGTAAGCGTAGAATGGAAAAGTAGGAATTAAAGAATAGGGTAAGCTCTTGTGGGTACAAAGCTGGCAATGGATATTTGGTTGTCGGTTCTCTTCGATTTCTAGATGCCTGCCACATAACCGCAAACCGAGTAAGTCTGTCAGCTAGCGCGTTCACTAACTCGCTCATAGCTTTCAGAATACAAGCCTGCTGCCCTAAATCACATCTGACAACAAGTTTCAACGTAAAGCAGCAGCAACATGGATACAGAAATAACACGGAACAGAGAATTGATGCAATATTTACGTTCTACAGTGTGTTAAAAATCTTTCATCTCATTTGAATTAAGTTGTTCAGGTTGAAGAACTCGCATAATAAGGTAAAATGCGTCTAGTTGTAACAGCCTCAAGAGCGGTATTGCCTTAAAACAAACATAGAAGCCAAACATATACCGAACTATTTCATGAATTGAAAGCAGCAACAGAAGATCAATTCTTGCAAGAAATTCAAACATGGTCGGTCATGCAGATGGCATGTGACTTCTGTCACGATTATCCAAAGATTGCAAGGGATTGAAACTCGTACGATCCGAGGCTCCTTCTTCTCTTCATCCGTAATTAATTAGCCGAATTGGCTGCCACGCAGAGATGCAGCTCACCCGCGCTGCGAGATCGAAATCCAGATCCACATATGCGGATGACATATGCTACTGTATAAAAGCCGAGCTCTCCAAGAGTCAAACTCAGTTTCTCTCTACATTTTTACAGTACTCTATTTCATGATTCTCATATCAGATATCGACTTACAGTGAGTGAAATGTTCCACTCCTTTTTTATATGAGTAGAATACAGCCGAGTCCCAAATCTATGGATCCGCAATCTATCCATCATAAATACCCATCTTGGCCAACCCCAAAATTTTCCCTTCTCGAGACCCCGTGCAGTACCCAACATCACAAAAACATCAAAAAGTCCTCGGCACTTCCACCAGACACCCCACCCACTGATTGTTTATAAATCACGACTCTATCACTCGTCCACTTGATCGTCACCGGATATTACTTCTTTGTATCGATCCATAGCCAGGGTTACCATCGGCACTTACATTTCTAGCCTCTTGAGGAAGCTCAGTTGAATTGAGCCAACTGAGAGGCAAGAGGAAACAACTTTAACGCCCCCATTATTGGTCTTCATGGAAATGAATCTTGTTACGCTTTACCCCACAAGATTGATATGGCGTTGCACTGCGGCGAGTTTATGTCGCATCCCCAGATCTCTTCATTGTTGCACACTCCTTATAGGCTTGTTAGATCAGCCTGCAAGCGTTGTCTCCAGTTTTACATGAGATCAGATGTTTGGGTCATGTATACATCCGTAGTTCTTAAATTGGAGACCTGCGTTCGCGTCCAAGGTACTTAAAGCGAGATATCGTCTTTTTCGTGGTTCGTACTTTGTCGCCCTTTGTACTCGCGACAATTTCTGGATCTTCGAAGAACACCAAGGACAAGATGGCACCGATATCAAATCTCCTGGCCGCCTTCGCGCTCACCTATGGATTTTGTGGATCGCTAACGTTTGCACATCCGGGAGAAGCTCCAAAAGATGTACGAGCAATTGCAAGAGAGATCAAGCGAATGTCCGACGTGGCAGACTACCAAAAGTCCGTGATGGAAGAGTGTTGGGATAGTCCACATGTCCAGGAGCTCCAGCAACGAGCGATGGAACGACGAGCCGCAACCGTACAGCAGCTTCGAGAAGAGCGGGATCTTTTAGACAGTAAGGTCCTATTGGAAGATCTGAGAATGGGTGAAGAAGGCTGACTTGATAGCACCTATTTTGGATAAGCGTACTTTGGGAGATTTCAAGAAATGGGCTAAAACAAATCACAATAAGACAGGCAGTGGGATAACCCTCGCCTCACCGCCTGCTGTTCTCTTTGGAGCGAATGCATCATGTATCATGACGCCTGATAATGCTAATGGGCCATACTACGGTATTTATTTTTATGTTGTTTTGCGGAGGTTGAGGCAATTCTCTACTTGAACAATCCCACTGGCTGTTTTCATATGTCCTGACTCTCCGAATGGCCACTAGCGATACCAAGCTAACTTGAAGATCTTAAAAAGTCAAGGGCGAACAGATCCGTAGCAATGTCCGCGAAAACCAGAAAGGCGTACCAATGCACCTAGAAATGCAATTCATGGACATCAAGACCTGCAAACCCGCCAAGGATGTCTTGGTGGACATCTGGTCCTGCAATGCCACGGGTGTCTACTCGGGTGTCTCTGCAGCAGGTCAGGGGGGACTATCTTCATCGTGGCTTCGAGGTGTTCAGAAGACCGATATCGACGGTGTTGTGAACTTCGATACCATCTTCCCAGGGCACTATTCGGGAAGAGCAACACATGAGCACATCATCACTCACGTCGGTGCAAAAGTCGAAGCAAACGGCTCCTACACGGGCGGGAAGATCAATCATCTCTCCCAGCTCTTCTTCGAGCAATCGCTTATTTCGGCCGTCGAAGCCACCGCGCCATACAACACCAACAAACTCCCCCTGACCACGAACGATGTAGATGGTTATACCGGCTACGCAGCCAGCACCTCCTACGATCCTTTCCCGAACTACATGTTCCTTGGCAACAAACTTGATCAAGGGCTATTCGTTTGGGCTTTGGTGGGACTTGATCTAGCGGGTGATGTGGAAACTTATGCGCAGAACGCGGCGTATGTGGATGCCACTGGTGGACACAACAATCCGAAATTCAATATGGGTATAATTGCTACACCACCACCGAACACGCATGGAAAGCGGGAAGAAGATCTTGAGGACGAGGAGGAGGGGGAGGTCTTGGGTGAGGAGTAGATTGGCATGGGGGTTGTCAACGAGATTTGGGTTATGGTGAAAAACTTATCAAAGAAAGCATTTACATGAGTACAATTTTATCTCTTCCTTCACAGTGTGACAACGGTTTATTAGGGAGTTTACAAATAATCGACGTATACCCCCATATTCATGTCTAATGTGGAGAAAAATAAACTCGGGTGTGCAGAAGTGGCTGCAGTTATTCAGTCTGGTGAGAATTTCAAATGCAATGGCACTTGCCGTTGACGATATCTGACGCCTCAGCCGCGCATACTGTACCACAAAGGGTTGGGTAACCTTGAATTTTTCATGAATTATTTGACCAGTCACCTAAAGTTTTTGGTTTTTGGGACTTCAAGAACTCGATAAGTAGAGCCATTGGACTCGGCGTGGAGCCAGATCCACCAGATATGCTATTATGAGCCGTAGAATGTTTACTGCTGCTGTAATTTTTAAGAAAAGAGCGTGTTGAAGAGTATCTGATCATTTAAATTTCCAATCCGTGAAAACAAGCATAGCCAAGAGCCATTAGGTGAAATGAGGACCGGTGGCAATATCATGATAAGCGGCACAATATGTATAAACAATGTAACCGGGTTAGAAGACATTTGGAGACGTTCGACCGCATACATAAAGGGAAAACATCGCGAAGAAAATCGTAGAAAAAGAAAGTAAAAGTAAAAGCAAAGGGCGGTGGAAGTAAAACGGAAGTTCTGAGGTGCATGTATGGTTATGTATGAGGTGTTGAAGATTGTTTTTTTGGTAAGCGCGGTTCAACAATCTAAAGACTAAACGAGCGAGGTGCATGTGTCCACAAGGAATCATTTTCGTTCCTGATCCTCCAAGACCACAATTGCCACACGCCGTATTTTAAACCAACGCTGCTTTACCTACAATTTGTAAGTGCGAGCTAGATTAAAAGAAATCGGTGATGAAAGCTCAGAGCAAGATCTTTTGTGAGAAGACGTGGTTAATCACTGCGGCAACAGTCTTCGCAATATACTCAATGTCCTCCCGAGTGGAGACATACGTTGGTGCAATAATAACGTGATCTCCTTTCGTACCATCAACTGTGCCGGTTCCCAGGTACAAGGCTATTTTGAAGTCCGAGATCGCTGTATCATGCACCACTTGTGCTACACACCGCCGAGGGTCGAATGGCTCTTTGGTTCGCTTATCCTGAACAAATTCGATACCCCAGAAGAGCCCCTTCCCGCGGATGTCACCAACATTCGGATGCTTTCCAAGATACTCTTTTAAGCACTGTCCGAGGTATTTTCCCTGAATTCGGACATTCTCAACTAATTTATCTTCTCGCATAATCCTCTGTACCTCGAGTGCGGCAGCTGCTTGAACAGGCATTGCTTGATATGTTTGTCCGTGAACAAATTTACCACTGTGTAGCCCATTGACGATCTTTTGCGAGATGAAAACTGCTGCAATTGGTTGATAACCGCCCGCGAGTCCTTTGCCGACCGTCTGGAGATCGGGTGCAACGCCTTCCTCTTGCCAAGCATGCAGGGTACCACAACGCCCCATCCCACTCATAACCTCGTCCAAAATAAAGAGTGCGCCATGCCTATGACAGACGTCTCTCATAGCTTTGAGATAACCAGGAACGTACGGAACACATCCTAGCGCGGCACCAACTACGGGCTCGCATACAAAGGCAACGACAGTATCGGGGCCGAGTTCTTGAAATTTCGCTTCGAGTTCAGCAGCCTTCTGGGCTACGAAGCTTTCGTTAGACTCATTGGTTTGCTGGCGGTATGCGTTACACGCGGAGACTCGGTGGACATTCATAAGAAATGGTTCAAATGGCGCTCTACGAGCTTTATGACCGGAAACACCAAGAGCGCCTATTGTGATACCGTGATATGAATTCTCTCGAGCGATAAAGTTAACTCTTGGCGTATCTTTATCTTGCTCGTAGAAGAATTGACGGGAGAGCTTGACACTGGCTTCCATTGCTTCGGAACCTAAAAGGCGTGAGCTTAGAAGTGCCGAAGAGAAGAGGAGTGACCACATACCTGAGCCAGTCAAATAAACCCTGCTCATAGCACCTTGTGTTCCATTTATCAACTCTTCACACAATTCATTGACTGTATTAGAGGTCCAAATTGAGGAGCAGAGATAAGTGGATCCAGTCATCACTGCGGCATATTAGCACGTGCTAAGATTTCAAGAAGGACCGTATGGGAAATTGCATACATTGGCGAGTGATAGCATCAATCACTCTTTGGTTGCCATGTCCTAGGCATGACACAGCAGCCCCACCGGCGGCATCTAGAATAACACTGCCGTCTTCGAGGGTGAGGAAATTGCCCTTGCCTCTAGTCACGATAGGGAATGATTTCTTGAGGTCTCGGGTGAGGTGTAAATTTCTCTTGATGCCCCTGCTGACGTTGATATGGCCATTAGAGGCTTTGTGAAGAGACAAGGAAGTCTCTTGGTTATCCGGAAGTATGTCTGAGATAGCAGAGGGAGCCATGGTGGAGAAGAATCGTCGCAAGTATAGTAGTAAGATATTGCAAAAGCAGGAGATAAGTATTCCAAAGGTCCACAAATTTGGACAAGTTGCTGAAAGGTTCTGGTCTGGCGTGCGTGGTTTGAGATGAATAGGAAGACAAAACCTAAGGGGGAACGTTCCCTATTTATACTCAAAAAGAAGAAACAACAGGCAGTTGGAAGTGCGAGTCAGAGCCAGATTCACGGCTTCTCTTGAGCATCGGGGACAATCCTAACCGATAAAGGGTGTACCGGGACGGCTATGATTGATTGCTCTTCTTCGCACTCGAGAGCTGTACAGCTTACCAACGAGAAGCTGCATGAGTTAGGTGCGTAGTAGGAGCAACTAGACGTGAAGTGTTCAGAAGTAGTGGATCCGTGGAAGATGGGATAGGATGAACCAACGGAAGTCAGGCGAAAGAAGGAAAGAGATAGCGGTTGGAGCTAGTCCAATATACATCATAGAGCGCGAGCTCAACCACTCAAAGCAAAAAGAGAAAGAGGCTAGAGATAGAGGGTGGAGAGCCTTTGTGCGGTACTATCATCGGAACTAGTTCGCCCTACCCGCGAGCCAGCCACGATCACCTAAGTACTACCCCGCCATTGCGAAGTGAGTGGGTTTTAGGAAGAAGGTATACTTTGAGGCCCAACATGGAATATTGCTTTCGAGGCTCCAAGGGTCGACGGCTCTTTGGCGAGCGGCAAGGTTCCCCCATGATGGAAGAGTAGATCGGGGCTGCCCAGATATCCGTGGTGCATTCAGAGAGTGAGAGGGAGAGAGAAAGAGGGCATCGCCATGTTCCAGAGGGGCAGGTCAACGTGGAAGAGGCGGTGCAACCTTCGTCTCTCTCCCGCGATCTCGTCATGCTTGTACCATGTTCTTGAATCGAAGTCACAGTATCGCACCCGCTCGCCTTGCGTGGCAGTAGTCGTATGCAGCTGCAATACCATGTTCGTGCCCATGTCCATGCCTTCCGCATCCTCAAGTTGCTGTTGGTGGACAGGCGGGCGTCAAGATTCTTAGACCATGATCATACCGGCACAGAGAGATACCAACATGCTTCCATGCCATCGATATCGGCAGCTTCCAGTCTGCAATGCACCTCTCTACCTGGAGGTGACAGTGCCCAATGGAGAACGACGCCTGTTCTGGACCAAAAAAGGATGTCAGCGGATGTGCTTTCTGCTCGCCCTGGTCGGTCGTGTTGACCGCTCCGACATCCAGATCATCATATGCGAGGAAATTGGAAATGGGAAATTCCTGCCCACAGACCAGAAAATGGATATGTATGGCACTAACACCAACATTAAGCGCAAACGGCCATCCTCACGCTACCCACTACCCACTACCCGTGACCCACTCGGCACTTCGGCTTCCTTATGAGAAAAGGGGTCGTCTCCACTTCCCGAATCTGAGATGGAGAGCATGAAATCTGGAACAGCTGACCGGAGATGGTTGAGAGGCTCGTGTTGCCATACATCCTTCGTAACTTCATGACCCCATCATCCATGAGCTCGAGCCGAAAGAAATCAGCCCCCGCGCTCGCTGTACTGTAGCCTGTCATATGTACGTACTTGGTACATACTCGTACATTACTGTACTGTACATATTCCGCATCAGATCGATCAACCGCCCGCCCAACCAGGATCCAGGAACACGATACATCTGGATGACGGGTCCTTGGGTTCTTCCATCACCAGGTCTCCAAATAGCTTTCACGCCGACACGATGTTGGGCCTTGGGGCCTTGGCAGAGAATGGGCACCTATCACGGATCACCGTACTCAGATACTCTTGTTTCGTGCATGAAAGGAACCACAGTACCTCCGGCTCATGGCCAGCTCGATGAACGCAGCCACGTACGAGTACTCGATTCCCGCTGTCAACCTAACATGAACCAGGTATCCGGTTTGTCTCGTCGTGATCTGATCTGTCCGACTCGTTTTCGTGCCTGATCATTGTATTCCATCGAGAACTGCTCCTACGAGCTGCTAACGCTCCACGACATGAGGGAGGTCCAGCCGTTAACCGAAAAGCTCCATACATCCTCCTTGAATCGGGGGCTAAACTTGTCGAGGGCTCCAAGCCACTGCAAAGATGCGGAAAAAAAGGCCGAGATTCATATGTCGTGGGAGAACACACTGCTTTTCAACACTTGAGCACTTGAACTTTGATAAGACCGTTAGGAATTTGTGTAGCCACGACCAGTTCGATCATGCAGCAACGATTGCTTCGCTTAGATCTACTCGCAATCTAGGGGGTGGGCCTGTCGTATACATAGGCACAACATGCAAAACGCCAACAATCCGGGTTGTTATTTGATGTTTGTTTAAAGGATTTATCACGCGCACCAAGGTGGAAACCTGCAGTAGAAGTCCGGGATCAGTAATCCCCATCATGCCCTTTGGAGTGCTTGCTCCGAAGACAGCACCGCGATAACATTTACTGGGTGTTGTGTCTGAGACATACGTAACAAACTCGTTTTTCTTGATGTATTCGAGATCCGCCGTAGGAGTACTAGTTATGATTCGTTTTGGGTTGCTCCTGTGTACAAGATACCTATAAAGAGAAAGCTAACAATCTTGACCCGACACTATGGATGCATCATTAGGCTCACGGCCCGAATCGGCATACCGAGATGTCTTCTTCGGGCTGGATACAAATACGGCTTTTCAATGCTCGCTATTAAGCTGTTTAGATTTCAGGTTGTTTCAACGTCGCATCGTAATCATGAGATACCAAAGCGCTCAAGTGCGCTGGTCGATGCACAAATGGCTTCATCAGTCGCTCGCTGACATGAACCCCAGATTGGAAGGACATCCAAACTCACCAACAGCTTCCGTTTCCAGCCATTACTATATAAACAAATACAACTTTATTAACTAAAGTCTTGGTAATATGGACAGGTTCCATTGCCTCGTTAGCTACCTCGACCAAAATTTCAATATGGGAGTATGAGTAGTATGTTCCACCTTGGATTGGATACTTCGCTAGATGAGCCTGAACTTGAAGAAGGCTCTCATCCTCATCGCCCGATAGTGAGTTACCACCAATTATACGGTATGTCTTTCTCATAGAAGGTTAGGTAAGCTCGCTGATATGACCTATATGCGAAATGGGTTCTCCAAATGCACACAATAGCTAACCAGCCCAAGTCAATTCAACCACTCTTAGGGTCTATGCTTGAAAATCATGTTTCCCTGGGGCTCCATCCAGCGGACCCACGAAAGCACTGAGCAAGAGAGGGTGTGGCAAGCCGTTCAAACCGAAAATTAAACACCAATTATGACAGCTACATTCGGCCGAAGCCCTCCGATTTTGTGGTCAAATCTGACATAACTGTGCAAACACCAGTTAACTACTACGGTTCTCAATTCCTATTTGTGCATTTCTGAAACCTAATTCAGATCAACTCATTTCGAAATCTGAAAATTCGATCGGGATGTACCGACGAGCGGTCCTAATTGGCAAACCTCGCTCTACGGGCGTCTGTATATCTACATAACGAAGGCATCCCATATTATGGAACATGGATATTCGCCTGTAGTCCCCTGTGCATTAACTGCCGTTGTTGTCATCACCGGGTACTGGGTGTCCATCCGGCTTCGGGGGGTTTCGAACGGCAAAGATTGTCTGAAGCTGGGGGAAAAAACAAGATGTCTCTGCACGAATTGGTCACATTTCCATGGAACAGTATTCTTCTCGAATAGATACTCGTATTGGGAGTCAAGTAATGGCATGCCTACGTGGCGAAGCATAGAGGGAGCAGATGTATTCTATCGGCTCGTGCGATCCGCTCCAGCTCTACCATCTGCAACTCCTCTCTCCATTTACCAGTCCTCAGTGATACCCAAGACAAGCCGTCCGGTTCTCCAATTCGTGGGATTTGAATCACCATTTGCCAGACCATGGAACAACGCGCGACATATCAGGACCAAGCTAGAAAAGATCAAATCACAATGAAGACCACGCCACCCACAACTATGGCTATGTCGACATCTGTAGGAAGCTCATACTGGAAGGCTTGCATGTCGAAATCAGCCCAATCTTCATGTATAATAAGCATTGACTAGATATGGACTTTGTCACTTTCCGTTCTGCTGCCACTGCTACACTGCAAGCACCCGATTCTGTGTGCGCGAGACCCATGCCTGCGACGGGCCGCGCCTTTGCCATCAGTTCCTCAGCGGATAATGCTCGTGCGAGTTTCCCTCCCTGTAAATCCTCCATTGTGTAGCCCTCTGCAGGTGTGTGATTCATGTACTGGGCTGACTCTCGATGGCAAAACACGAGGTTCACTTCGAAACCAAGACCCGTATGAAGCACGGTTCATCACGAATTAATGCGGGGTGAGGGGTCTAGATGCCCAATATCAATGTGTAGCATGCACCAGGGCGATATCGTCACTTCATGTATACTGGTGTAAACATTGAATGTATATTGTCATGTGACAAGTGAAAACCAGCCTTGAAAGTTTGCAGATGAAGGTTTTGGATGAGTTCAACCTTGGGCCAGTCCCAGATCTACGAGGGCAGTAAACAGTAATTGATTTCTTACTGAGGTGCTGCTTGTGAGTAAGCTATATCAACTTGATTGACCTAAAAAAGCAACTGAACCTGTGGAGTCAGGTAAACAGGGACTGGAATACAATCGCAGAATTTGAATTTTCAGGGGAATGCGAAAGATGTACAGCACTGGCTTACTCTACTGTGTAGGTGAATCTAGAAAGCTAGATGGGTGGATGAACAAGAAATTTTCGAAAGCAGCCACAAAATTTGTTGGTCCTACCTAACTCTCTTTTAGGCAATATAGTTAGGTCATTCTTCGGAATACTTAGAAGACTAATAATAAGATTAGTGTCTAGAATGAATAGTCTAATTTGTCCCAAAGACCAGGAGGAAAGTAGTGGTGAAAATCCTGCCGCTTTTATCGTTTAACTCGAGGCGAGTGGAAGGACTTCACGGTTGAGCCTCTTGTTTTCTTGCTGGCGTTGGGGCAAATTACGCGATGTCACCACCCACCAAACTACCTATTCTGTGCCAAACACTACGACTCTGAGCCATTATTCTAGTCAATTCCAAAATTAGAAACTTCCTTAAACGCAAAGATTTCATGATGGAAAATGCTGGATTTTCTCGATTTCTAGAAAGATACCAGTCAAAGTTCTTTAGTGTTATGCATTGGTAGCCATGAGACTGGATCATTGCTTGTTTTTTGATGTCTTGTCAGAGCTTAGTTTAAAGAATGGAGAGTCCGAGCACCCTGTCCTCCACTCCAAACTTCGAGATTGCTTGAATGTACCGTAGGCAGTCAAATTTTTTCGGACTAATTTTTTACAATGACAATCTCAGGTCAAGTGGGAGGAAGAGACCTGTCCGTTACTCTGTCCACACTATCAAAAGTCGTCATACTAAAAGTCTAGCGCAGTAAAATTGATTGTTGTAGTATACCTAGGTTGGCAAGAAGTAGAAAGCAATAGTTATCCCAATCCGCATAATGTCTTCGGTTATACGACGCCTTTAGACTAACATTGCCTAGACATAGGTTCGTTTAGAGTAGCGACTACTTCTCTAACATATAGTATGAGTACGAGTACACAGATAAATATTGTGATGACGGACAAGAAAATTGGCAAGAACGTGCTAAAAGTGTCCGTCTCGACTAGACTCCTTATTTACGACTAGATTAGAGGAAGCTCGGCTCCCGGGCCAATTATGGTGGTGAATTGTGTTATTTATGACATGGAGGAGGTTGGGTGGTGGGTGGCCAGAGAAAGTAAATAAAGTCGGCCCCCACCAGCCTATCACAGGGCCAGTAGATTACAACCCACCTGCAACCTTCCCGCCCTCACGAACGTTTTTCCAACTACACAAACCCCATCCAACACCTACGCATCCGCCGACATCTCGTATTCTATCCATCGCATCCTCACCAGCGCTCTTCGTGACGCGCCTCTCGCACCGCTATCGTCCGGCAGACACAGTGCGCAGGGGAAACAAGGCCATTGTCTCAAGACGCGGTTTTTGACCACGCGAAATCAAGCTTTCGAAGCCAAATCACATCAACAATCGCACACAACGCCCGCAAATAAAGGAACTTTCAACCACCACCGAAACGCAACTGAGGAGGAAACAGGACGGTGATTGCCACTCTGATTTCAGTCCTCAGCCAGGCGCAAGATACAAGTCGGATCTGGTCCGGCTTCCCGCAGGCGCTCTTTTATTCACTCTGATTGTGTCGCAAAGCGCACATCCTCGACCTTTCTTTTTGCGCTCGCGCTTGCGCACACAAATACACTTCGAAGACCCCACCCGTTCTCCTTCTTCCACCCATCGATACAGTTGTATGCGACAAAGGCATTCATCATCCTGTATCTGTAATCATGCCGCCATCCACAAAGCGTTCCCAGAGGTCGCGACGGGAGGCGATTAATAATGTCGACGTTCCCGATTCATCCCCCTCAAGACCTGCGAAGAGAAGAAAGAGAGTAAGTCCAAAAGCATTCTGCCAAATTATTACTGCATACTGATTCGTATCTGAAAGGTTGATGAGCCACTTGAGGACCCCGCCCCAGAGCCAGAACCCGCGAAACTTCCCCTCGATAGATCAGGTGTAAATATGATTGACGAAGAGTTGATCCAAGCCGTCGTCCCCACTCTTCTCATGCCACCACACTTTGTGCAAGCAAGCAAAGACCACGATAATGCACTATATGAGATCCACAATAAGGAGGGGGTCCAGGCATATGCCAAACTTGCTGCAAAGGGCTGGACTTTCTACGTTAAGAATCTGAATAATGTTATTGGCCGTCCTCCAGAAGGTGTCGCATCGGGCTCACAAACACAAGCCAACACTTTGCCTGGAGAGTCCGTAGGCCATGACGGTGTTCACATTGATCTGGGACCTAACAAGATGGTATCTCGGCTCCATGCTGAAATCTACTTTGACTCAGACTCCGAACGTTGGAACATTCATGTTCAAGGTCGAAATGGAATCCGCATCAATGATAGCCCCTGTCGGAAAGGCACCAGAGCACCACTTATCAGTGGCCAGGTAATTGAGATTGGAGGTGTTGAGATGATGTTTGTTCTGCCCCAAGAGGAAGGGAGCTTAAAAGTCAGCAATAAGTTCCTTGCCAGAGCTGGACTTATTCAACCTGAGGATGATATCAAGGGCGAAGAAACCGAACCAACCAGTCCATCGCAGATTTACTCAGCACAATTACCCCGCGGCTCAATTGGCTCTGGTCCTCTGCCAATTGCTCCTGCACCTCCAAATTATCAACGCCCAGGCACCCCTGTCAGTGCACGAACTAAGCATCCTTACTCTATTGGCAAATCTCCAGCTTATGCTGGTGGTACAATGCTAATGAATGCTGATGATGTGGACTTGAGTTTGGATTCAAATCAACACATCAAGCCTTCTTACAGCTATGCCCAGATGATAAGCCAAGCTATTCTCGATACAGAAGATGAGAAATTGAATTTAGCCGGAATCTATCAATTTATCCAGGAGAAGTTTGCGTACTATAGACATCAACTTGGGGGTGGATGGCAGGTTTGTAGCCCTCATTTTCTCACTTGGTGTATTGACTAACTTTTGGTAGAATTCAATTCGACACAACTTGTCATTGAACAAAGCCTTTCACAAGGTCGCGCGTTCAACTGACGAACCTGGAAAAGGTATGAAGTGGTGTATTGTTCCAGAGGTTCGAGATGAGATGGCCAAGAACTGCGTCAGAGGTGGTCGAGGTGGCCACAGAGGCCCTTCTGCTCCCGGAACTCCAGCCAACCTCAATAGTATCCCCCGAGTCTCCAAGAATGGCGAAACCGGCTCCACAGTCAGAGGTAAGCGAACGTCACGATCTAAGTCGCCTCCATCTAGTGCCCTCCATACCCATGGACCGCAGTTCACTCCTGATCGTGGTGGACGACCATTGGCACAGGATGACCTTCCTGGCGATGGAAGTCCGTTACCTCGACATCGAAGAACCAACAATGGTGCTTTGGGCCTCTCTGGAAACGCTCCTGGCTCTCCACCAGCACTCTCATCGTCTTACCTACAGGAGGAAGCTGGTTCAATGCAAACTCCAGCACCCCACCGTGTAATTCCACACCTGGCACCACCTAGTACAGCCCAACGACCAAGTCAACACATGCCTACCAGTTCTCCTGCACCCTTCTGGAAGTATGCTGATATCGGTACAACACCCATGAAGGGTCCTGCTTTTGATGCCAGTCCTACCAAAGGAGGTGGCGATCTTGGAGTCCCACCAAGCAGTAGTCCTCCCCCACCTCGCCGTGCTGCCGCTATGAGTCCTACCAGAGATGGAAAATCTGGAAGACTCGTAGCAATTGAAGCGGATGAGGCTGAGGATGATGAGGAAGAGGGAGGATTCGACCTATCAAGGTAAGTCGATCTTGACGATTTATTGCTTACTATGTTCCCCACTGACATCTTTTACAGAGGCTTTCAAAGCATTGGCTCCTATCACGCTCCTGTTGGCAATGGCGTTTTCGTCTCTCCACCTACCTAAGAGAAATGTCCATTTTTCGCCTTGTTTTGGTATCTTGTCGTGACACTAATTTTATATTTAGATGGAGTTGCCGACACTTCCGCTTTGGTTAATTTGATTGAGCTCATCATTGACAAACTCCTAGGATTACATCCTCAAGCTGGTTGGCCCATTTAACTGAAAAACAAAAAGACAAAACAAGAGAAAAAAACAAGAAAAGAAGAAAAAAACTTTGATTATAGCATAGCGAAACTACGGTTGGGGTATTTTTGACGAATTTTTCCTGTAATGGTGGGAATCTTTCTGTACTGGTGGGAGTTCGCGTTTGCTGCAGGGATATGAAAACACGGAGTTGATTGCTTTGCACTCCTTTTGGAAGGACTGTATTCTAGTATCTGGGAACAAACGAATTTCGGGCTTTGAGTGGTTGGTTGGTTGGTTGATATGCTAGTATGTCTGCCGAATGAAAACGTTGCATTAATCTACCTGCTGTGCCTCGATATTTGCTATGATGTTGGTCTTGAGGCTGATTGGTGTATGAGAGATCTTGATTGTTCTGAGACGCTTGGTATCTCTATTTACACAGACGGGACCTTGGGCTCACCCATATTTTGTCGTGGTTGCTTCGTCCTGGGGTTTCATGATGGGTTTGGGAATCATGAGGACCCGTTTTTATGTGCTGGACACTGGAAGTTGCTGTATTGGATGCGATGCGTACGAGGGGTTTGTTTGGGGGGTTTCGCTACTACAACTTCGAACCAAACGATTGCGCTTGGGTAAGTGTCTGATACGAGTAGCTGATCGAGAACGAAAGCTTTGGTATGTTTGTTCGGTGCTAGCTTGAGTAATACTCCTTGAGTGCTAAGCTACGTCTAATTATGCTGTAATTTCGCCTGTTGTGGTATGTAGAGATTTTTGGCGAGTCTCGGTTGGGTTTGAGGGAATACGCGAGGATGGATTGTTGGGAGGACATGGAATGGATGGAAGTTCGGGTCATGAATTAAGTTTGCTTGTAATTAATGATGATACTCTTCTTGAGATTGGAAGAAATAGACTTGGTGATTAATCGCAACACCGGCTCGCTATCCGCGCTTAGCAGTGACAACACTAACCATTAATCCCTTGAAATAACGTCTGCAGTCTTTCTTTCTTGAGCACGATTGGAATAAAGCTCGGGGAACTGGTCGATTGAAATGGTTTAATTGATTTCATAAGATATTTGATACGGGAGGAAACTAATGAAGGCACGAGTACTCATCCAAGTTCTAAATGAAGCTCGTTGTTGATGTCACCAACGGGGGTGTGCTCGGGTATGCTACTGCGAGGGCTATCTTGTTTCTTTTTCGAAGCGGATTCAGGCAGTGGGCAAGAGATACGGTCATTACTTTGAACATACCTAGGTTAGGAGAATTAAAACAAGTACAACTTTGCTAACCCAAGTTGATTACTTTAGGAATTCTAGTATCTTAGGTTCTTGAAGTGTGTCTGGAGTAATGGATAGATCCTTTTCACTTTTATAGCGCTGGGGCTGGGTTGTTGTGTTGGGAGATGGGTGGGGAGTTGTTGATAAGTTGCGTTGGAAGGGTGTTCGCTGCTCTCTGCTTTAATTTATATGAGGTGTTGCGGTGGTACTTGGGATATCGACTCTGTGTTGACTGCTCTTGCGGCCTATAGTTGATTCGTTCTTTGGCACGGAGACGAAGATTTTTCCTGTTATGAAACCACTGTACGGTTAAGGTCTGAACGTCTTGTTTTTTTTTGGCTAGATTGAGCTGACGACATTAAGAGTCATCTTATATGTTTGCTCGCCTTTCTACCAATCTCTTCAAACTAATAAGAGTTCAAGCTATAAAGCTCTGATTCTCGGTGTCTAAGTTGATGTTCTCAACTACGTCGATGATTTAGGATGATCGCTCTACTTAGGGCGGAAAGGTAGAATAAATCAACTCAATTTTAACTTTCTCGAGGTGCGGTTCATATGTAGAGTATTGGGAGCTACTCACTATCTATCCATGAAGCGCTGAAGCCAAGATGAGCACCTCGGCCACCCCTACCGCCACGCAACCCGCGCCTCGCTTAGAAGCAAAACAACACCACCACCGCGATAAAAAAAAACTAAAGACTGCACAACCTCAAAAAAAAACCTCAAAAAGCCCTCTAAACAGAGCCAAAAAATCAATAAAACAATATTTTCGAGCAGCAAAAGAGTTCGGACCCGCCCGTCCTAAGTCTCTATTTACCCTTATCGATACCAATTCCAGTCGTGCTTTTCCTTCCACTAGGGAAGGGAGCGTTCCACTTTACCAGGTGGCCGAACTGGTGGCGCCCACGCCAGAGCCCATTGGTGATAGTAGAAGGTCTTATTAGGGCTCTTAAAGGACATGGCTGTGTGGGGGTATGTGGTGGACCCACTTTGATGAATTTGCGACGCTCTTGCATTTGAGCCCATCAGCCATCTTGATCATCCCCAGGGTCGTTTCTGCCTGCGTACGAATTACCTTCGCACCCATCTATCAGATACCCTTACTTGTCGACCCGGATAAACTCACTCTCACGAGGTTCTTGATACAGCCGCAGGGCCACTACCGTGGATGCCGGACTCGCTACGCTCTTACACTTTGAGCCATTCCGGTGACGCTCCGCTGGCTAGGAGCATTCAGAGGGGTGGTTATCGCGCCACCAGTTGCAAAGGTGTAAAGTCGTGCTGCCGCAGATGCTAGTAGCTAGTGTATCAGATGTTTGATATGACTGTCAAAATATACTTCAATGAATATTGAAACTTCCTTGGTCTTCCGATTTTCAGCGACTGTTATCTGGATTAACACCTTTCAACGATCGATTGGGAAAAGAATCGGAATGTAAGCTGCGAAGCGCTCGTCGGGGATAGGATGTGGTAATATGGTCCAAGAGTAATATAGGAAATCGTAGTGATGTTTCCCCTTGGTTCGAAAATTCTACGATAAGTTTTGCCTTGTGCTAAGATCAAGTTTGGATATTCTTGTTTGAAGGCCAGAACAAATCAAATTCCAGAATTTGGTACAGGATTTCGCAAGGTAGATCTTGGATCCATGAAGGATTGTGGAGGTGGTTGACTTGGTTACGAGGGCGCCTATAAGGTGTGATTACCTAGTAATACGGGAGAGCACCGAGGGAGGCGGGGATGCATTTGGCTACCTGAATCCCCTTAGATCGTTCTTTTTTTGTTGAAATTGACGTAAGCTTAAGATTTTAAAACTTAGGAGTTTCAGTTGAAGATAGCGAGAAGAAAGTTTATTCCTGCTTTTGTGTGATTCAGGAGGCTACTTATCTGTCATACATAATTTCTCGGCGTCGGTCCGGTTGACCAGGATCACAGAAATCATGATTCCACTTTGAATCTCTGATCTACTCTAGTCTGCCATTATTCTCCTTCGCTTTGAACAGCAAGCTATCAACAGAACAAGGAGGAAGAAATAACCTCCTCGTGCCCCGTGTCGAAATCAAAATCTTGAACTTTGACCACAAAATGTTCAAACCGAGCTCCCAAGCAAAGGATCTCTCTCAGAAGAAGTCACATCATTCTCTTCAGCTCTTCCAAAATTTCTGACTTTGTCACCATGGTTCTTAAGTAGATAGCCATAAACCAACGTCGGGAAGAACACAAAGCTATAATCAGTCATAAGATTAGCATCACTCTTCCATCTGCCTAGTATTCCTCAAGACCAAGAGGTGAACGAAAGTGGGAAAAACATACATAAGCACCAAAACACTAATAGCACACTTAACAATGTTAGCCCGCCTATTAAAATAATAATACGGCGGTGCTTTCCCAAATATACTATCAAGCAACAGCCACAACCAAGTCGCACCCGCCAGCGTCGATTTCGCAATCTCGAAGCGGAGGGTTATGAGCGGTGTGGAAGGGTTGTAGCGTTGGACGATGATTACGAATAGGATTCCGGCTGCGAAGAAGGACAGCGCGAGGTGTTTTCTAAAGATTGATTTTGTTAGGATGGGTTGGAATGGAATGGCAAGTGTGAGCAAAAGGAAAAGGAGCTGACATGAAATTATAGATTCCCGTGTAACCGTATTCCATTATCTCTTCCCATACCCAGGTGCCGAGAAAGAGTATGGTTGGGAAGGCGACGATGGCTTGGAAGAGACATAGTGTGCGGAAGATTCTTTCGTGGAATGCGTAGGGCATTTTGAAACTTTCTTTTTGCTGTGCTTTTAACTTGTCAAAGTGAAGAATGAAGGTACAAGACGCTGAGATAGAGAAATGATATGTGATTTGGGAATAAAATGTTCTTTAGTTGTTGTTTTATGCTGCTTGAATGATGGCAGCCTGGAGTCGAGATTGTTACGTAAGGTTACATTGACGGCAGGTAACAGCCTAAACATCTTCAACAAATGAGAATTGTGTCCTGAAGGGATTTCAACTTGTAGGATTTAGAGCAAGCCACGTTTACGTAAGTAGGTTGTTGTCTGATGTAGTGGTGTTTTTGACATGAATGTATGAGCCTTGCGATACCTTTTCTTATGTTACCTTGAGGTAGACCTCAAAGTCGGCCGTAGGTGGCTTTCGATTTATGCATAGTCCGAGTGATCTAGATGTTATTTTTAATTATTTCAAACAACTCTGTTCTTTTCCTATAACAACATTCTAAATTGCCTTGAAAGTCTGGATTCATCACTTATTCAGGCAGCTGGCGCAAGTTGGCGTCTATCTAGTGATATTTTTGAACCCCGCCTAATAGCCGCGAGAACACACACGCAGAGTTGGAGAAACTTTGTAACCTGCTATTCCACACAAAGTAGCAGACCGCTAATCTTCTTATATGTAGTAGAGCTACTTGTAGGGGAAGCTTGAGAACATCTATAAAAATTGCCTTGTTCTCGAGCTCTGGCATTATATTAGATTTATACGTTTTACAATCTTGCTTAGGGTAGCAGTACCGAGAGTACCTATAGAATCATTATATTCTTCGTCTTGGAATTAGAAGAGAAATCGAAGACGGGAATTGATATCCAAGAAAATCTAATTATCCTGTGATTAAGTTAAGGGACACCCGTAATAGCCTCGTCCTTCCTCCGCGATGTCGCGGTCATATCCACCTATGAGCCACAAAAGACGATTTTTACTACCGTTTGCACTTGTAACCAGTGCTCATTACTTTGATATATGACCTCAATGACTTTTTAGTTTAGACTGATGCCTAGATCCTCTTCTTCAAACCATGCTTTCGTTTGCTCCACCAATCATGTTCTTGCTATTTGAGAAGACCAAATAACCTTAGAATTTGGTAAAAAATACATTGTCATAACTTCGGATTGCGACAACCAGATATACAATTATTTCAATCCAAAAAATAGAATCCCAAGGCAATCAAAAAAGGCGAAGGATGCATCCATGGAAGGATTGATGCAGAAGAGGCTGTCCACGTGACCGTGCACGGCGACCTGATTCATACGTCAGATCCAAGTAGTGGCACTGGCGGTCGATAAGAAAGTCAAAAATAATTTTCTGACCACTTTTCCAACTCTTTGTTCTGAAAGCAACATCCCCAGCGCTTTCCATTTCCATCTCGTATCCAACCTAAAACCGGCATCGTAGATCACCTTTACCAACGTAGAATTCCGGCACAATCTGGCTGGCCAGTGTAAGTATTATTCACTGCGCTGCTATTCCAGACCCTGTCAGTCCCGTCCTATTTTGGTGGCACGCCGCACGCACTAGCCATTAAAACAACCCCACCAAGATTGATTCTTCCCCTCCATCTCACACCCGCTCCAGGATCCAACAACACCACGAAAAACACCACAATCCCGCAAAATGGTGTCCGCATCCAAAGCTGCCCGTGACGCAAAGAGAGCCGCCGAGGGAAAGGCTCCAAAAAAGACTGTCGCCTCCCGATCAAAGGCAGGGTCGAAGACTGCATCAGGCGCTTCGTCTGTCGCTGGTGACGACACTCCACCCCTTCTCGATGCCGATGGAAATCCCCTTCCTGATGACCAGCAGCCTGCTGGAAAGAAGGCCGATGAGGTCAAGCGATTGGCCGAGCAGATGGATAGGCATGGTCTCTCCGACCGTGTTACCACCGGTGTGCTCAGTTCCCTCAAGCAGAGTCGAGACGTCAAGATCACTTCCGTCTCTTTGACTTTCCACGGTCGCGTTCTCATCACCGATACCACCCTCGAACTCACATATGGTCGCCGATATGGTCTTCTTGGAGAGAACGGTTGCGGTAAATCGACTCTTCTGAAGGCTATCGATAAGCGCGAGTATCCTGTCCCAGACCACGTTGACATTTACTTGCTCAACGAGGGTGCTCCTCCAAGTGAATTGGGAGCCCTCGAGTGGGTCGTAAAGGAGGCAGAGAATGAGATGGAGAGACTTGACAAGCAGGCCGAGCAAATTCTCGAGGATGATGGACCAGAAAGTCCTCTCTTGATGGACCTCTACGAGGTATTTCCCCCTGTTCTCTTAGACGAATCACACCGCTAACCAAGCACAGCGTATGGAAACCATGGATCCTTCTACCTTCTCAACCCGTGCATCCCTCATTCTTACTGGTCTCGGTTTCAACAAGAAAACAATTACGAAGAAGACAAAAGACATGTCTGGTGGATGGCGTATGCGTGTAGCTTTGGCTAAGGCTCTTTTCGTCAAGCCATCGCTTCTTCTGCTCGATGACCCTACTGCACATTTGGATTTGGAGGCCTGTGTGTGGTTGGAAGAATATCTTAAGAAATGGGATCGTACTCTGGTCCTCGTTTCCCACAGTATGGATTTCTTGAACGGTGTATGCACAAACATGATTGATATGCGTATGAAGAAACTCATCTACTATGGTGGTAACTACGACTCTTACTCCAAGACCCGCTCCGAACAGGAGACCAACCAAATGAAGGCATATACAAAACAACAAGACGAAATCGTCCACATCAAGAAGTTCATCGCTTCTGCTGGTACATATGCCAATTTGGTCCGACAGGCAAAGTCTCGACAAAAGATTTTGGACAAGATGGAGGCAGATGGCTTCATTCAAAAGGTTGAGGAGGATCGGGTTTTCACATTCAGATTTGCTGATGTCGAGAAACTTCCCCCACCAGTCTTATCATTCGACGACGTCACTTTCTCATACTCCGGAGACCCCAAGGACGACCTTTACAGACACCTCGATCTTGGTGTGGACATGGACTCTCGTACGGCTTTGGTTGGACCCAACGGTGTTGGAAAGTCCACTCTGCTTAAGTTGATGACTGGAGCCAACTCACCCACCGGTGGAATTGTCTCTCGTCACACTCATTTGAAGATGGGTGTCTACAGTCAACATTCTGCTGACCAACTGGATCTCACCAAGTCCGCTCTTGACTTCGTCAGAGACAAATACGCCGACAAGAGTCAAGACTACCAATATTGGAGACAGCAACTTGGCAAGTATGGTCTCAGTGGAGACTCTCAGACGGCCTTGATGGGCACTCTTTCTGAAGGACAGAAGTCCAGAATTGTGTTCGCCCTCTTGGCGATTGATGGGCCAAATATGTTGTTGTTGGACGAGCCTACCAATGGTCTGGATATTCCAACCATCGACAGTTTGGCGGATGCTATCAATGCATTCACTGGTGGTGTTGTCGTGGTTTCTCACGATTTCAGGTGAGTTTGAAAGCATGTACTGAATGCCCAATGGTTTA
Organism: Hymenoscyphus occultus; assembly: GCA_900536445.1. NCBI lineage: Eukaryota > Fungi > Ascomycota > Leotiomycetes > Helotiales > Helotiaceae > Hymenoscyphus > Hymenoscyphus occultus. The sequence goes on along the minus strand of UNPT01000035.1, from coordinate 153,139 downwards.
CTGACCCAAACTAGATTACTGGACAAGATTGCCAAGGATATCATGGTATGTGAGCACCAGAGCATTCGTAAGTGGGATGGATCAATCGGAGAGTACAAGAACCACTTGAGAAAGAAGATGATGGCTGCTGGAGCCGTGTAAGGGGCTAGAATGAAACGTGGAGAGAAAGGAGAGAAAGAAAAGTTTGCTGCTTCGATAGTCAGTATATCCGATATATCAATGTGGCACAGATTCGATGCCTATTGGTGCAATGGAGACGAGGGTATTCGCATCAAGGCTATTCTGGCAGCTATTTGGAGAAATAGATTGTTTGTGTTTTCTAGAGGCGTTAATTGAATGGTTGAAGAAATGAGAAAGTATAATTGCACCTCTGATATCTGTGGATGAACATGTACTGTTCAGGGGCTGAGGAGATGCCTGAGTACTTTGTAAGGAATGAGGCGGTGATTGTGCTGCATGCGGATGCTGTGTGTAGACGAAAAGGTTTTCGCCAGATTGCCGCAGGTGCCTTGCATAGCATTATAGCCATTCCAGGATCGTCATGATCGGATTCGAGATGGATATACTGGGTACTCGTACAGTAGAGTTTGGACAGTGTCAGTTTGAAATCGTGGCCAGAACAGATTTTTGACGCTGGGCGCTTTCCTGTTTTGGCACTAGCTTCTTCCCTGTTGGTTGCCTTGTGAGCAGAGACGATGATGGGCCTGATTATCTTGATTTTTGAGCCCGTCAGAGATGATTGTTTGAGGGACATTGGCTACCTTTCCAATTAAACCCATTCACTACCTAACTTTAGTAGAATGAGTTATTTGACATGTCGCTTGACGATGCCGGTATTTTTGTCGTTGATACTGGAGCTGTAACACCTTTTTGGCTAGCTAGGTAGGCATTCACCAAGTATCATCGAATCGGGGGTCCGGCTGCATTGACGTCCTCCTACTGCCGATGTACTATCAATCTATACAAGTACCTACTCGTACACACTGTCTGAATCCCATCTCACTACCGTACTGTACTCGTAGTCTATCTACCCATCTGAAGGCCACTACTCACCCTCCACGGGTGAAGGTGCTGCTGTCAGACAGATGCGAGTTCGTTCCAAGAATGCAGGGGTACACGGACCAATCCTATTGGTGAAGCTTCCGTCATAGTAAGGTTCCTCTCAACCTCGCGGCGCTGCTCTGCACCGACCGAGAAAGAAGATGGATGGGGCATTTTTACGCTGCCAGAGCCAGAGCCAGAGCCAGAGCCATAGCCATACCTAGCCAGTGCCAGCCAACATGAATGACTTGCTTTCCCTACTCACCCTCCTCTCGCCCTCCATCCCATCCCATCACACAATCCCCTTCCCCCTTCATCACCACCTCGCCGTCGCGATTTCTACCATCCCCACCGTGATTCATCAAAACTCCGTGAGGTAGGATATCGTACTTGATACCAGTACCTACCTAATCGCCAGGCCGACTCCGCGGCTGGACTGGACAATCCAAGCCTGCGCGCGACACACAAAGACCTTCCCTTAATCCATCAGCAGCCCAAACTTAGCTGATCGACCATCGACCAGCGCCATCAAGGACGCGCCATCGTCGAGATAACCTCCCACGACACCAACTCTCCCATCGCGATACCGTAATTCATACTTCGCGCCATCACAGCACTCTGCTGCGTGCCTGGCTGCTATGAGCATTTCCTCTGACGCCATTGAGACTTGAATGGAGAGATAATATCTTTGACCCCGTCGCCTTGTGAGTCGAAAAGGCGCGGTAATGGACTCGACCTTTCACGCAACTGTCATGCAACGACCAAAAGATGAGGAAGAGGACCTGGTCAAGCGGGAGAGGATCAACGGAGAAGGCAGCTCTCGAGCCTACATAGCTCAATCGCCCACACAACCAGACTTCCGCCCAGCCTTCTCACCCACCAACGGTAATCCGAGGCCTCAGTTCAACGATCCCTATCATCCTCCAACACCAGCGGCTCTGCCGATGCCAACAGCTTCTCACATTCCTGGTCCTTCTTCACCTTTGGCCGTGGCGACCCCAATAGGAGGATATCACAACTACCCATCAGCTTCCCGGGACAAGCCGGTCAGCAATTATTACGATCCAACATCGGATTCTAGTGAGCGACGGCCATCAGAGAGTGGAAGAATTGAGGCACAGACACCCCAAGTAAGCTCCCATACCTCTCGCCCAATCCATCACTGTCTCCTCGTCGGTACAAACTAACAATAACATGTAGGGCCGAGAATCATACAACTACCCACAAACCTCTACCGATCCACCCAAATACTATAACAACGGGACGTACACATCTCCAGTCGCCAACACATTTTCTCCAAGATCGCCCATCTCCCACTCACACCCTCACACGCGTGCAATATCACAATCCCCAAGACTCGCTCCGATGTCCCCCATTGCGCGACATAATGGCGCTACAATGGGAGGCCCAGTGATCAAACAAGAGGCACCCGCGCCTGTTACTGTTTGTGATACCCATTCTCAACGTAACAATTATAAAACTAACACGACGTGCCAGTCAACCCAGAGATCAGCCAACCCGATGGACTTTGCAAGTATTCTCTCAGAGCCAGCCCCAGCCATCAGCGAAACCCTGCCAGAGCCTCCTACGAAGAAGATCCGAAAGTCAACATCCAAGCAAGCCTTGCCTCCTCCTGTACCAGAACCAATGTCAAGGGATAGCTCTAGACAATCTTCCCTTGTTCCAGCGCCTGCGCCAACACCAACGGTATCTAGAGTTCCTGCGAAACGAAAGGCGAACGGAGAAGCCAAGAAACCTTCTCCTAAACCCAAACAACTTTTGAAGGAGCAGGAAAAGGAGATTTCACTCATCATGGCGCAGCTTGATGCTGAAGCTAGCGATAACGATATGTTGGATGTTGAGGATGATCGCCGACTTTATCACGCAAGGGGAGTGAAGCGGAAGCTTCACGTTGAAAAGACTGAAGTTGCCAAAACTAAGCAGCGTCGGACGAAGTTCGCTGATAAAATGGCAGTACAGTTTGGTAGGCATGCCGATCTTGGTGAACGACGATATAGAGAGATACATGCAGACGAAGCCATAACAGCTGTTCAAGAGAAGGAGGTTCAGGCTGAGAAGGAACGTAAGAAAGATATGCAAAGAAAGCGTCGCCGAGAAAAGACTGTTGCCAATAATATTGAGCAAAAGGAGATTGCAATGGCCAAAGCACAAGAAGCGGAGGATGAAAATGAAAGACAGAAGTATCTCCGCGAAGCACAGAGAGCAGAGAAAAAGGCACAACAGACCAAGGTTATTCTCGCCCGAGGTGACAAGGGTCCTGAGATCAAAGCTGTCTCTCCCTTAGAACCCAATCTATCAGGTGGGATGATGTCTACCTTTACCGCTGTCGATACGGATCCACCGAAGGGAAAATCCAAACGTGGCGGTGCTCGCCCACGAAAATCCAAGGAGCAGAAACAGGCTGAGAAGGACTCTGCAGAAGCAGCACAAGCGGCTATAGATGCAGGAGAGGAACCTCCACCACCACTCCCAACGCGGGATGAGCCTACCAAAATCCGACTCAAGGTGAAAGAGTCAAAAGAGTCTCGTGAAGAACCTCCAGCCAATTTTGAGCCCTTCGTATCTAAAGGTTATAACCAAATATACGACCAGATTTGGCGAGATCTTGCCCGTAAAGATGTCAACAAAGTTTATAAGCTTGGAATAGAATCAAATGCCACACGAGCATCCAATCTAAAAAAGACAGCTATACTTGCCTCAAAGGAGGCAAAGAGATGGCAGCTACGAACGAACAAGGGCACGAAGGATCTACAGGCCAGAGCCAAACGTGTGATGCGAGAGATGATGTCTTTCTGGAAACGAAATGAACGAGAGGAACGTGATCTCCGACGTCAAGCTGAGAAGGCGGAACTTGAAGGTGCAAAGAGAGCAGATGCAGAACGAGAAGCCAACAGACAGAAGAGAAAGTTGAACTTCCTCATTCAACAAACTGAGCTGTATTCTCATTTCATTGGGAAAAAGATCAAAACCGACGAGGTCGAACGATCAACTGACCATCCTGATACTGCTGCTGATCCTGATACCGTTCCAGGCAGCTCAGTCAATGTTCCAGAAAACACTGTGGCTGGTGCCAAGGTTACCAATTTTGAAGACCTAGACTTTGACGCAGAGGACGATTCTGCTTTGCAGGCTGCTGCCACTGCAAATGCTCAACATGCAATTCAAGAAGCCAAGAAAAAGGCCAGAGCTTTCAATGGCCCGGATATGGACGAAGAGGGGGAGCTGAACTTTCAAAATCCAGAGACTGGGGATATCGATATTGAGCAGCCTAAGATGCTTCAAGCTCAACTCAAAGAATACCAACTCAAAGGTCTCAATTGGATGGTCAATTTGTATGAACAGGGTATCAACGGTATCTTGGCCGACGAAATGGGTCTTGGAAAGACTGTGCAGTCGATATCAGTTATGGCATATCTCGCTGAGAAGCATGATATCTGGGGTCCTTTCCTGGTTGTTGCACCTGCATCTACCCTCCACAATTGGCAACAAGAAATTACAAAATTCGTGCCCACACTCAAGGTTCTTCCATATTGGGGTACTGCTGGAGACAGAAAGGTTCTAAGAAAATTCTGGGATCGCAAACATTACACCTACACAAAGGATGCGGACTTCCACGTTCTCGTCACCTCGTATCAGCTGGTCGTCTCTGATGTCAACTACTTCCAGAAAATGAAATGGCAGTATATGATTCTTGATGAGGCACAAGCGATCAAGAGCTCCCAGAGTTCAAGATGGAAGAGTTTACTTGGTTTCCACTGCCGTAACCGACTTTTACTTACCGGTACTCCAATTCAGAACAACATGCAAGAACTGTGGGCACTGCTACATTTCATCATGCCAAGTTTGTTCGATTCCCATGACGAGTTTAGCGAATGGTTTTCCAAAGACATTGAAAGCCATACTCAAAGTAACACTAAACTCAATGAGGACCAACTGAAGAGATTACATATGATTTTGAAACCATTCATGCTCCGTCGTGTCAAGAAGCATGTCCAGAAGGAGCTTGGCGACAAGATAGAAATCGACTTATTCTGCGACCTGACATACCGTCAACGAGCTTACTATTCAAATCTTCGAAACCAGATCAGCATTATGGATTTGATCGAAAAAGCGACTATTGGGGATGACAATGATTCCGGAACTCTGATGAACTTGGTTATGCAATTTCGAAAAGTATGCAATCATCCGGATTTGTTTGAGCGTGCCGAAACGACATCTCCGTTCTCATTTGGACACTTCGCTGAGACTGCATCGTTCATGCGCGAGGGACCAAATATCAATGTTGCATACTCCACTAGAAATTCCATCGAGTATGAGCTCCCCAGGTTGATCTGGAGAGAAAGCGGCAGACTTGATTTGCCTGGAAGAGACAACCAAAAACTTGGCATCAAGGGCAAGTTTTTGACAGACCTACTGAGCATATGGAAACCTGAAAACGTCCACCAAAACATCTCTGACAATAAGGCCTTTTCTTGGTTACGATTTGTTGGAACTTCCATGGCTGAGCTGGCATCTGCTGCTCAGAACGACGTTTTCTCCAGAGCTGTCGATCTGGCCCAAAAGCCCAAGCGCCTTGGTGCACTCAGTATCGTATATGACGAAGAGGACAAGACTTATACTCCACCTCAAAACATGCTGCAGATTGTGGACAGACAAGATCGGAAACCTCTTGCCGAGGTCACCAACGAGGGTTATCTTAATAGCCTCCTCAATATTGCCCAAAGCGCCTGGGCCGATTCTGGAATGAGTCGGCTGGAGCAGTGTGGTCGGCCTCGAGCAACTGCACCCCCTATTGAGGTTGTTTGCTCGAGCCGTGGAGCCAATATTGAGAGAGAAAACATTCTATTCAACGTCGGAATGCGGAGAGCTCTTTATGGACCTTCTCCGGTTGAAGAGAAGGCATTGATTACCTCGAAGATTCCTCTCTCATTCTATCCACCACAAAAGATGCTTCCAGCACCAAGTTCTGAGAAACAACGCTTTACCAACATTCATGTGCCCTCAATGCGGCGCTTTGTCACAGATTCTGGGAAGCTTGCTAAACTTGATGAACTTCTCTTCGAGCTCAAGGAAGGTGGTCACCGAGTGCTACTCTACTTCCAAATGACACGCATGATTGATCTCATGGAAGAGTATTTGACTTATCGAAATTACAAGTTTCTTCGTCTTGATGGGTCAACCAAGCTCGAAGACCGAAGAGATACTGTACACGATTTCCAGACGAGGCCAGAGATCTTTATTTTCCTGCTCAGTACTCGAGCCGGTGGTCTAGGAATTAACCTGACAAGTGCGGACACCGTCATCTTTTACGACTCTGATTGGAACCCTACTATTGATTCTCAAGCCATGGACAGAGCTCATCGTCTTGGCCAAACAAGACAGGTGACTGTTTATCGTATGATCACCCGGGGCACCATCGAAGAACGGATTCGAAAGAGAGCTCTTCAAAAGGAGGAGGTCCAAAAGGTCGTGATGACTGGTGGAAGTGGAGGTGGTGTCGACTTCAATACGAGAAGCAAAGAGAACCGCACCAAGGACATCGCAATGTGGCTCGTTGATGATGACGAGGCTGCTGAGATCGAGCGCAAGGAAGCCGAGCTAGCCAGCCAACAAGAGAAAGAGCCCATTGTGACGAAGAAAGGAAAAGGCAAGAAACGAAAAGCTGACCCGGGAGGAGGGAGCTTGGAAGACTTGTATCACGAAGGTTTGTTCTCTGAACACTGATGTCAATTACTAGGATCATGCTAACCAATGCATAGGCGAAGGACACTTTGATGATGGTAGTAATAGACCTTCTGGGGCCGCCACTCCTGTTGACGACGCTGCTGTCGGAGGCAAGGGCAAGAAAGCCAAGAAGGTCGGAAAGAAAGCTAAGACAGCTAAACAACGACTTGCCATGGCAGACGGAGACGTGGATATGGGATGATTGATTGATCCGGGTGGGGTTTTTTTCATGTGTGTACATTTTAAAGACTTGACTTGGGGTGGGGGTATGGCATGGGATGAATGAAAAGCAAATGGATTCTTTCTTTTTTTGATTGCGTGGGGGTACTTTAGGGGACAGGGGAAAGATAGACGATGACACATCTAGGGAGCACCCCGACTTTGGAAGTCCTTTGTATTATACTTTTTTTTCTTTTTTTCTTTTTTGTTGGGAGGTTGCGACCCTTTTTTTTGGCTTGCTTTTTTTCTTTCTTTTTATTATTTTTGCATTGGCGACAACCAACGCAGAGAAGAAAAAGATTTGGCTGGGATTGCGATGGGGATTGTGTTTATTATAGATTGAGGATGGATTGATTGATTGATTGGGTGGGGGATTTGCCTATGTAATAGCCTGCCACCTTTGGCGTTTTTCTCTCTCTTTTTCGTTTTTTTATTTATCTAGTTTATTTACCGGGCTTCCTTTTTTTTTTCGCTGTCTAGAGTAGGGCGGGGTGGATGGGGTGAGATGTGTGGGTGTGTGGGTGAAGTGGGAAGAGATGAGAAGAGATGAGATGAGAATATAGGGTTGTTTTGTATACCTAGTGTTCTTTTTGTGACTACTTTGAATTTTTGGACTTGGTGACTTGATGGTTCGTTTGGTGATGATGGTGATGATGATGATGATAGTGATGTTGTAAAGTTCTCTGTGCGGCCTCCAGAGCATAGTAAAAGAGAGGTCTCGTACTTTAGTGCTCTCCCTATCTAGCTACGACTATTAAGCGGTTGTCGAATGGGGAATTGGAAACTCCTTGAATACTGTATGTCGTCCGAATTGCTTACTTACGGGTTGCATCACCGCTTCTCCGAATCCTCAAGGTAAACCTTCGTTTCAAAGGATAAGCTCGCCAATTTATATGTGTTGAATGTGAAAGAGTACTTTTAGCAGAAATGGTAATAGATACTTGCGTATTATTGTAGCCCGATCCATTAAGTTTGTGGATCCTAATGAGTTTTGTCCCGTGTAAGATTGTAAGTTAATTAGATCTGCTAATAGGAGGGATGTAGCTTATGATCTTATTGCTGATCATTGGGATGTTGGGATATTTGTAGTATTTTGGGGTTGTGTTGTTTTGGGATGATTATGAGTATTTACTTGTAGTGATCGGAGAAATACGTACTAGGAGATGTATTGGAATGGTAGCACTCGAATTACAACTTCTTATTTCCAGATCTGCAAAGTTGAGTAATTCTTGTTCAGAAAGCACGCTCGAAGACCTGCACGGTTTGCTTGTTTTCTATCATATTTCTGCGTATTTCCGAGACTTATTTGGTTGGTTTGTTACTTGCTAGTATGAAGAAGTTGTGAGCTGTTGATGGTCGATTTGGGCTAAACTCGTTTATCAAACTACTTTGTATACTTGTAGGTATACTTCATATTTCGTTCTTGTAGTACAAACTCCCGCATCATGATGATGCTAATCAAGTTGTACATGAAATTTCTAGCCAGGGACGCCCAGATTTCGAGGGCCAGCTTACCTTTGCCACTACTAATACGATCTGTCTTTGTAAGATCTCACAGGTTTGCTGATATTACGTTTCGTTCCCAATTGATACGAGGTACTTTCCTTGTGAGTGAGTTAAGAACTTCGTCCGAGATACTGATAGCCCGATTAGGGAACGGTAAAGCCTTTCAGTCTCTTGATGTTTATAGGACTATGAAGTAGAATATCTCTACCGTGTGTCAAAGACTTGGTTTTTGATGTTTTCTCAGTCGTAAGTCGTACTGTATACAAAAGTAGCAGAACATTATTGAGTAGAATAAAAGTACTTTGAAGATTAAGAGTCAGACGCTTATCTCTCACTTGGCTTGTTTAAATATAACGAAGTGATCTAAGTTTAGCTCGCTAGTCAGGAATTGAGTTGAGGCAGGGATCTCTTGGTCACGCTCCACTGATCACGCTCGCTCATGATTGTGATTGCTGGGCCCCTCTGAATAACCCCACTGCCCAATCTTTAAGACATTCACCGAAGTCACTCATTCACATCATCAGTTATAGGAGGGTTTTGCTTGTATACTGTTATGTTATTGACACAGCCCCAGTCCCAAATACATAAGTCGACTCCTCCCTCCCTCGTCCGAACTTCGGACAGTCAAGTACCCTCGTACCCAGCTCTCATAAGGTTACGTCACTAAAAAGCCACCCCCAAGATGCTGCGTTGAACCCTACACGCGCTCGGTCTACAACAGCTTTTTACTCTTCGTCCTCCTCCCAGCGCTTTCTGCGAATGAGTATTTGCCATGGCTACGAGTGCGCGAACCTCCCTTGACCATGATCCAGTCGAAGGCGAACCCGAATCTACCACCTCGAGTCCCCACTCCCTTTCAAAAGCTTTACTTGCGCGCCGCGACGAATATACTCGAAAGAGAAAGATTAAGATAAAGATTGGTTCGTGGAATGTAGCTGCCTGCCCAGGTACGGATCTCGATTTGGAGTCTTGGTTCGCAGATGGAAAGGGCGTCGATGAACAGCTCTCAGGCATCACCTTCTCAGACGACGGTTATGATCGAGTAGAGAGTGTTGCGGCGCAGGAGGCTCGTAGGAACAAGACGCAGAGTACTGCTCCACTAGGCGATAACGGTGTGATACCCGGTGGAGAGGAGATTGGGCTATACGTTTTGGGTCTGCAAGAGGTCATTGATCTATCCAGCATCACTCAAGTTGCTACTCGAGTTTATGCGGATCCCGGTCCCACAAACAAATGGAGGAAAGCTACGGAAAATGCGCTGCCCAAAGGCTATGTTCAAATTGTTGAACAGCAGCAGGCAGGCCTATTATTATTGATTTACGCGCATCCGGATGTTGCGCCAACTATCAGCGCAGTTAGCACAGTGTGCATACCGACTGGATTTCTGGGTTTTGGTTTTGGTACAAACAAAGGTGCGGTGGTGACGAGATTGTTGCTTGGAGAAACGACGAGAATGGTCTTCGTGAATTCGCACTTGGCATCTGGCAGCGACCCAGCACATCTCGATCGGCGGCTGTGGGACGTATCAAAAATCCTACAAGACACACATTTTGAACCCATCAATTGGTCCGGAGTTCTAGACGATGCGCGAGAAGGATTTGGGAATGAGGACTTTGGATTCTGGTTTGGAGACCTAAATTTCAGATTAGATGGATTGCCTGGGAAAGACATTCGACGACTTTTGCTATTACATACCAGGGGGGAGTACGATCCCGATCAAAAATCTGGATACAAGATAGAGAAAGAGATAGCCGATTACAATGCCCCTGTCGTTGTTTCGACAGCCGATAGTGACGATGAGTCGGACGAGGACACATCAGAGCCTCCAAAGGGCAAGGCTTCCGATAATACCGACGCCTCGTCTCTAATCAGTTCATTGCCAGATCCGGATGATTTTATCCAGGATCCTAGTCAAGATCCCACCTCTATACAAGCCACCATTGATTCATTATTGCCACATGACCAGCTGCTGAGAATGCAGAAGGAAAAGAAGGCCTTTCATGAAGGGTGGAGAGAAGGAAAGATCTGCTTTCTTCCGTAAGGGCCCCAACCCTCTCGTCCTTTCTGGAATTTTCGTGTCCAAGAGATAACTAACCATCAATCTAGAACGTACAAGTACGACGTAGGAAGTATGGGTATGTTTGATTCAAGTGAGAAAATGAGAGCACCTAGTTGGTGTGATCGGATACTTTATCGCACTAGAAAAGACATACTCGAATACGAGGAGAAAAAGCGAGATGAGGATTTAGTCAAAATTCGGGACGAGGAAATGAAAGCTCGTGGGATTGATCAGGCTGGTGACGAGGAAGATGTATTGTTCAATTACGATCCCGAAGAAGACGGCGGAGAACCATCACCCGATAAAGAGACCCCACCATCTAATACTAATAATGATTACGATGAATACGACGAATACAACGAGGACGAAACGAATCAGCAAGACGTGGTAATAACGAAGGAGGGGTTTGTGGATAGTGTTCATTTGGACTACTATATATCACATCAGAGAATTCTCTCATCAGATCACAAGCCGGTTGATGCTGTATTTTCGATAGAGTATGACGCAGTTATACCAGACTTAAAAGCGAAGATACAGCAGGAGGTAGCACGCGAACTCGATAGACAGGAGAACGAAGGTAGACCTGGAATCACTATTGTGGTCGAGCAGCTCGCAGGTCAGGTCGATAACTCATCTCGAACAGCATCTGGGAACAGCACGGCCGGTGTTGATTTCGGTAACGTTGCGTATTTACAAAGATCTTCTTGTACTCTGACAATCGCCAATACGAGTCAAGTGCCAGCAACTTTTGCATTTGTCGATAGACCTAATGCTGATGATAGTGAGACACTCGCACCTAGCTGGCTCACTGTTCGTTTTATTGGTTCGGAAACAGACGGGTCGGAACGAGCCGATAAGGATCTCAATAGAGACATAACATTGGAGCCTGGGGATGCAGTCAATGTGAATCTCGAAGTTTTTGTTGAGAGCCTATCACTTTGTCAGGCCCTCAACGAAGAAACGGCGCACTTGGATGATATCCTCGTGTTGAGAGTCACAGACGGCAGAGACCATTTTCTCCCTATCCATGGAAACTGGCTACAGTCATGCTTCAGTCGCTCAATAGATCAACTCATTCGAGTACCCGAAGGCGGAGTACGTGCTCTCATGCCGCGAAGAGATGGAGCAAATGGTGGGCCCGTAAATCGCGGACAGCCAGTTTGCTGGTCTGCTCCGCGTGAGCTGTTCAAGCTTACAGAGGCAGTTGAAATCCTTACCGAGAGAGTAATTGCAGACTCTAATATGATCGAGAATGCCCAGATTCCTATGGAATCTACTGGGTGGCCCTTTGATGACAAATCTTGGCTGGTGAAAGACGACAAGGCTCGGGAGAGTGCAAGATCGTATTTTCTTGAAGCAATGGACTCGGATAAAGTACTTCTCGATTCCTTCCCGCTTGATATTACGTCCATCGAAAAGTTGGAGATTACAGCGGAGGTTCTGATGAAGTTCTTAAGCTCTCTAACTGATGGTATCGTACCCGAGTTTCTTTGGAAAAAACTGGAAGCAGACATCATCTCCCAAACTCCCAATCCCCTCACTGATCCCGAGGAGGTCAAGAGCTGGGTCTTGGACGTCTTGACCGCATCTCCGAATCACAACATCTCCTTTGTATTCCTCACGAGCATGTTAGCTCGTGTGTCCAGCGAGTTAGCACCAGTTCCAAAATATAATTGGAGTCAAGGAAAAGCGAGAAGTGCGAGAAGTAGCATGGACACGGTCCGACGAAGCCTTTCTTGGAGAAGCGCAAGACCTGCGTCGCCACCGCCGGAAGACCCTGCTATTTTGCGGCGAGAGAAGGTAGAGAAGAGCTTTGTAGATATCTGGCACCAAGTTATTTTCAAGGGGCCGGAGGGGCTGAAGGACAAGGAGAGGAGAGTTGTGGATGAGAGGAGAAGGGGTATCCTGGCCCCGTTTTTGAAGGTCAGCAGATAAGGTGTGAGATGTGTGTAAAGCATGGGGACTTGTATTAATGAATGATGATCAGTATAGAGCGAGAGGTTTCTCGGATAATTGGACCTTGGATTCTAGGATATCTGATTCTTTCTGTCTTGTCCCTTTCTTCTTCGGTATGGTCTAGGTTGTGTATACGGATTTGGGGGTTCTAGATAGCGAGATATACCCATACATATTTTTCTAAAGGTCGGTCTTCATTGCAGACAGATCTTGATCATAGATTTTCCTTGTAAGAATCGGAATTGACACTTTCTTCCCTCACTTTTCGAAGATCTTTTTCTACTGCAGAAGCCAAACTACCTCCGAGTTTGGACGGACTGCTCAAAATTTTGATTCATTTTCTTCGCCCCTTCCCCCCTCGTCGCTTAGTTTGGCGAGGTGGGGCAAGTGTTGTTGTCGATGGCGTCATTGTTAAGTTGAATCGTCAGCGCTGTTCATCAATGTTTGTAGCCACGATACTGAGCATACAAGGCGGTCTGGATCAGTTTTTCTCAAGGAGCAGCATCTACCTAGGTATATATCCCATTCGGACATTCCCACTATCGTCTTGGCATATGTATGGTAAGGCCCTGTTTTCCGACAAAATATTGAGCCGCAATTTGAGCGCTGAAATGAAATACAGGTTGCTGCCGAAAAGCTGGATATACTTCCTGTATTGCGTTAATTGCCATGCCATCGGCGACCCTCTCTCAACGCAGTCAGGTCTGGGAGACGAATTTTCAGACTGCGCTTCCTCAGGCAACGCAAAATCTCTATGATGTAGAGGAGAATCCTGATGGCGGGATATCGCTCGCTCTCTCGGAAAATGTATGGGGAACCCTGATATCATTGTTATGGTCTTGTATATTAACTGTTGTAGCATTTGGTTCACGATATTGTCACCGAATTTGTGAATAGAAATGTGAGTTCGCTTTTCTATATTCTGTTACCTTGTGCATCTCGCTGACTAGTCAGGTTTAATGTCGACAATGTATCACTTACCACTTACAGCGGCAGCACAGTTGGCGGAGGTCGTTTCAGAAAAGCAATGACTTCACATGTAAACAAGTACTTTAATCCTTTCCAGCCTGTTACCGTGTATGAAGTGCTTTGTGCCAATGGTGTCACGGCAATCTGTTCGATGCTCTCTTTTGCGCTAGCGGATGAAGATGAAGGACTCCTACTTATGCGACCCATATATGGAAAATTTGAGAATGACTTCTCTATCCAGTCAAGGTTAGATGCTCACATTGAAAGTCTTTCCTAGCTGACAATCTCCAGGCTGAAGATGTTATATGTAGAGTCTGAAGGCAGGGCATTCTTCGCCCCTGATATTGTCAAGTCATACGAAGCCCGACTTGCTCAAGCTGAAGCGGAAGGTGTTAATGTAAAAGCGTTGCTCTTGTGTAATCCACATAACCCTTCCGGGCTGTGCTATCCAGTCGATACTTTGCTCCCTATTCTACGTTTCTGTTCTTCGCATGGACTGCATGTAATTAGTGACGAAATATACCCTCTATCAACCTTCCCGACGACTCCTACTGCTGTAAATTTCAAGTCGGTCTTATCTCTTGATCTGGCAGGCGTCATTGATCCTGGATCTGTCCATGTTTTGTACGGCATGAGTAAAGACTTTGGAGCCCCAGGATTACATCTCGGATCGCTCATCACGAGAAACAAGCAGCTACAATCTGCCTTCAAAGATATCGGACTGATTCACGCACCATCCGGGCTATCATGCCATGTTGGTTCGCTGATACTTGAAGACAGCAAATTCGTCGAGAGTGTCATTGGACTCTCTCGCCAAAAATTGTCGGAGAACTACGCTCTTGTCACCCGTATGTTAGATGGAGCAGGGATCGAATATTGGCGAGGGGGTTCTGCTGGATTCTTTCTTTGGGTGAACGTATCTGCTTTGCTAGGTGGTGATGGAAGTGATGCGGAAGGGAAAATGGGTGAGAAGTTTCAGGCACAGGGTCTGTGGCTTAATCCTGGAGCGGAGAGGGGGGAGCATAGGGGCTGGGTTCGGGTAATCATTTCTCATGATAAGGTAAAGCTCGAGGAGGGTATTCGCCGGTAAGTTCTAGCTGGCATCGTTGTATCATATGGAGCTGACAGATGTATAGACTGATAAAGACTTGGAAGACTGTGCAACGTTAAGTAAAAGGGCTCACAGAACACCATTATATTTATGGATTTGGGTGGGTGGGGATGTTGATGTGGAATTTCTCAATGGTCTTCTGGAACTTACAAGGGAAGAGCAAGCACAAAGTGACTAGGCAACTCAATAATACAAATCCAGGTTCCATGCATAGAATACGGTGTGCTTTCATCTCGTAACTTCTGCACGCCAATGCTTGTGTCATAAAGTCGTAGGAGACGTAGAAGACAAGACAAGGCTGTAGCATGAGTATAGCGCTTCAATCCCCACCCATTGACTAGCAATGTTAAAATCCTGTGTGAAGCAGAATCACTAGCCCTTCTCACACAAACCCTAAAGCCTGTTAGTATATTTCAGCGGCAATACAGCCTGAGGCGGCTACAACCACTTGCGAGACATTCGCAAAATCTTTTCCTTTTACTTTCTTGCTGTATTGCTATGGTCTAGCGCCTTACCGCCAAATTGTCAAAGTTGCCTGCCTAATGCGAGTGTTACCCCATACTCAAGTAGACCCATTAAAATCATCTCTCAACCCACGTGAAAGAAGCCTACCACTTGTAAGCTTAAAATTGCTGTGCCTTTCTTCAACATGATCGACGCCTTATTGAAAGTTCTGCAACTGCACGGCGGGAGAGCGGGGAAGAATCTTTCCAACCAAGTGATGGTGATCTTTGGCTATTTTTCGTCAGCAGGGGTGGTCTGGTCTCCTGCATGGGACGCTTAACTCCAGCCTATCTTGGAGATGTTTTACGGTTAGTGTTTCCATAGAAGGATCATTCATAGGAGAATCAAAAGGTTTGGATTTGCACCCGCTCAGGTTGTCAATTTGTCATAGATGGATTATCTGGAAAGTGTTTTCTAACAGCTCTGCACTAGTATCAATCCGACACAGAATGTGGAAGAGGAGGGTTTGACTCACCAACATCTTTTCAAAGATGGGCACACTAGGTGCAATCCATCCCCGGAAATCTTTGACTATGCTTAGATAGGTCCACCTCTTACTTGTTGCTATATCTTCTGAGAATGACGAATATAGTAAGCTCTTCGTACCTCGTAACCTCCACGAATGAAGACAATATCCCATTCCTCAGTTGGTCACGTAACCACAAAACTGAGGGTACATCGGTGCAATTGTTGTTCCATCGATTTCGCGAAAAGAGAGAGATAAAGTCGAATGTGATAGAATCCGCCTTTTTGCTATTGTGCTTGTGACTATATCGGAACAGACACTATGGGGCAGCTCGAAATATTTCTTGGTAATGGATATATGCATGTAGACTCAGCCTGGTGTATAAACCAGCTCTTCGTGCATTCACAAGCCTTGTGATCAGATCCTTGAATTTAAAAGATGTTTTCTCTTGTGTTTAAACATTTGAATCGAATCCATTATCATCCAACTTCCCAACGTGGGCTCGCTACTCTTAATGGACAACTGTCACAATCTACGATTGAGGAGCATCAGATACCATCAGTGCAATATACAGAGGACCCAAATCAAGATCTATACTGGCGAAAAATTCCTCAATGGAAGAATATTGGTATCAAGGAGTTTTTGAGTTACAGGTGGCAAGTATGCTTGAGACTGCTCTGATAGAAGGAAAGATCAATCAAAGGCTTACCTTTTACTTGAAAAGGCAAATAACTCTATAACCACACACACTCAATTGGTGGCTTTTATGCGTGACGTCTTACCGAAGACCATACTTGGAACTCTCTCCACCACAGGAAAGTCACAAAAGTCTATTGCTCAAGAGGAATTTCTTGAGGATGTCAGGGATGGGGTGCAGAGGGCTCCGATGAGTGTGAGGCTCACTCCTCATATACTTAGTTTGATCAACTGTAAGGCGTCAAACTTTCTTCTCACCATTCTAGCTACCTTTTGTGATGAATGATGAGGCTTCTTACTCTCAGCTCTTCTTGAGATGCGGAAACCTAATACTAATATATGTGTAGGGGAGCAGCCTTTTTCAGATCCAATAATTCGTCAGTTCATCGCAACAGGCTCAAGACTCCTACCAGACCATCCGAGTCTTACGTTAGATTCTCTACATGAAACCGACGACTCACCCGTCAAAGGTCTGGTCCATCGTTACCCAGACAAAGCATTATTCCTAGGTAAAATACAGCCCCATCCTGCATATCCACACCTCAAGTAACCAAAAGAAAACCCAGCAACATCCGTCTGCCCAGTCTACTGTCGCTACTGCACCCGCTCCTACAGCATAGGCGTCCCCACAGCCCTCGTTCCAAAAACTCGTTTCCTTCCTATCCCCAAGAAATGGGAGCCCATATTCCAATACATCTCCACCACCCCCTCCCTCCACGACATAGTGATTTCAGGCGGCGACGCTTTCTCGCTCTCACCAGAACAACTCCTCTTTATCGGCCGTCGTCTCCTCTCCATGCCGCACATAAAGCGTATTCGTTTCGCAAGTAAAGGCTTAGCCGTCTGCCCGTCGCGATTTCTAGATGAGGAAGATGGATGGGCAAATGCGTTGATAGAATTGAGTAATGAAGGAAGGGAAATGGGAAAGAGTGTTAGTCTGCATACACATTTCAATCATCCGAATGAGGTTTCTTGGATTACTGAACTTGCTGCGAGGAAGCTTTTTAGGGCTGGGGTACAGGTTAGAAATCAGACGGTGCTTTTAAATGGGATTAATAGTGATCTTGAGACTATGAGTTCGCTTATTAGAAAACTCGCTGAGCTAAATATACAACCTGTGAGTCTACTTTTCAATTATTTCCTTGAAACTTGGAAAGGGTTGATTGCTGATGAGAGATGCATGCTATGTAGTACTACGTATACCAGCACGACCTCGTTCTCGGCGTCGAAGATCTCCGCACCCCTCTCTCCACAATCTTAGAGCTAGAGTCCCAGATCAGAGGCACGATAGCCGGTTTTATGATGCCGAGTTTCGTTGTGGACCTCCCCGGTGGAGGTGGGAAGAGGTTGGCATGTAGTTACGAAAGTTATGATAGGAAAACTGGACGCAGTACATTCAGGGCACCTAATAGTCATATGAAAGGATCCGACGGAGCGGACAAGCTATGGGAATACTGGGATCCAGTCTGGAGTTTGAATGATAATGGTAAGGAGAAGAGCGAAGATGAAAAGAGGGAAGGCGTTTTGCCTGTTGCCTAATTATTTCTTTGGTCTTCGAGTGAACTTGAAGTTGTTGAAAGTAGATGTGAAAATAGCGAGGGGGCAGGGCGGTGTCTACTCCCGCATGGTGTTCTGATTTGTTTTGACGGGCGGAAAAGTTCATGGGCAATCAGCTGGTATGGCTGGGATCTTTAAGCTACATGAGAGAAGAATGATTGTAGCGTCATTTTCACCATAAGAATCAATACATAACGAGAACTTAGCACTACTTAATCCCACAAAATCCCCTCTGACGTGCGTATTCATATAAGCAAAACTTAACTCCAACTCCCAACAGTATTCATATCAAGATACCATATGTAGCACTCCCATCACTGCCCTAATGAAAAGCCCTGAGTCCCACTCAACCCAATCATCCCAATACCGTACAAAGAACACTCCCCTCTCTCACACTTCCAAAATAAACTTCAAACCCCCCTTTGCTCAACAGTTCACAATTGCAATTCCACGCCATTAGACGAACACTCAGCCCTCAAAAGCCGCTGTAGCTGTAACAGCAAACAAGATACTACATACTGTACTACTGTAAGTACAGTACAGTATCAACGTACTCACACCACACAGACTCACCAAATTTGGCTCATTTCGTTTCGTTTCCTTCATTCAGACGGGCATGAAACACTCAAGCCAAAGCCACCAACCAGCCAGCCTCTTTTGCTCAACAAACTCCCACATGGACAAAGTGGAAAGTGTAAACTTGCGATGATCATGCTGTTTGTTCCTGTGGGGGTCCACGTTTTGCCAAGGTACTGGGCTGTATGGGGATAGTTGCCTCGCAAAGGGTGGATTTGTGTGAGGCTGGAGGTTCTGTTATTGTGGGTGTTTAGCCTTGGTTCTGGACTGTATGAGGATAGTTGTCTTGCAAAGTGTGGATGCTTATGTGAGGCTGAAATAGCGATGCGTTTGCATTTTAATTGTGGTTTGTGTTGGAAATATATTCTTGTGTAGAACAAAACATATATAATTCTTAAGCGAGCTCCAACATCACACCTCTACGAGGCCACAAACTCTGTTTTAAATGCCCTTTCAACTTGAATTATGTACACTATCATCCTTGATATAATCAAGGCCTTGATATAATCAAGGGATTGTGATTTTCCCATCAAATTATATACTCAAGGCCCTTTTATCCAAAGGCCTTTTTTCTAATATACAATGAACATCCCAGATGTCCAAGTTCTCGTTTCTCTTCCATATAAACGCACCTGGGTATCAATATATTCGTCATCCAAGAAAGAAAAACCCCCTCCTCATGCCCATCCCTTCTTTTCGTCGTCATCCTGTTTTATCCAGATACTCGACGGTCGCTCCCTCAGTAGCTCAAAAATAAACCGTTTACTCCTCAACCTCGTCACTACCCCCAGCGAGCGTGCTGAAATTCACTTCCTGTCCTCCTAGATCAAAACACCACTTCACACCCTCCCATCCTTCACGTCGTTTGATGCCCACGTCCACATCGCCCATGGGTTTTCTCACCCCAGTTCCCAGCTTCTGAAACGCTCTCTCAGGAACATGAGATCCCTCAACGTCAAATCCCGTGACCAAAGCAGCGACAAATGATAATATTTCCGCCGTTGCAAAATGCCTTCCGGGGCAAAGATGTTTCCCACCTCCAAAGGGAAAGTATCCTTGTATTTGCTTGCGTTTCGTTTCCTTGTCCAAGGTTGCTTTGGTAGATGCGAGGAAACGGGTAGGATTGAAAGAGTTGACGTCAGGTCCCCAAATTGCAGGTGATGAATGTGTGATACCAGATGGGAGTTGTATCACCGCCGGGGATTGGAGAGAAAAGGTGTTGGAATTGGCTTTTAGAGTTGCGGGTGCAACAACAGAGCGTACTGATGTGGCAGATCCTACTAGGCGTAAGGTTTCGTGAAAGGTCGAGACGAGGAGTGGACATTGAGTTTGGAAAAGTGTAATGTCCATCACTGCTACTTCTTCACCCGCTATGGGTGACTTTTGGCGCTTAACAATCGGCTCTACCTCCGCACGGATGGCATCGAGGAGCTCAGGATCGGATAAGATATAGGAAAGCTGCCAAAAAGAGGTGGAGACTGTGTTGGTGGTGGCTAGAAAAAGTGTTGAGACCTCGAAATTTGCGATGTCCGAATCTCCAAATCCCCATTTCTTGCAAGAAGCAAGGTGTGTTTGTATTAGTATACTGGCCTCTTTATCGTGACCGTTGGCATAGTATTCTTCGAATGCATTTCTAATAGCCGTTCTGGCGTGGTATGCTTTTGGCGCAATAAATGTCGGCATAAATTGTAGCATAAGAAGTGTCATGTCTGCTTCAAAATGCCTATGCTATGTTAGCTGCTATAATTCCGTCGACCAAGGCCAAGACCACAATATACTATCGCATACGACGCCGAGGGAAAACATACCATAGATCCTCTACGAGCTTTGGGTTGCCAGAAAATGGATTGTTGGGCCCATAAATTGCTTCCGCTGAGGCATATGTAATGATATCTCTCATCCACCTGTATAATCCAAACTTCCCCTCAGTACTATCAATATCATTGAGAGACCCTGCCACTCTGTCTAAAACTGCTCTGTTCAAACTACGTAATGCTGGCCCTGGCGAAAGCGTATCTACCATGATCCTGTGATTCTCGTTGAGGAAAGACTTTCCATTATTTCCATTTAAAAATGGTCCATTTGGATCATATCCTGGAGTTGTCTCTCCGCGAATAATTTTCATCCCGTGCTCACTGATTTGGAAAAGTCGTTCTGAGGATTCGACAACGAAAGAACCGAAATCAAATGTTTTGGCGTTTCGATAGGCAGCTTGTATTAAGGAGGGATCGCAAATAACGTAAATTCGCGCCGCGCCAATTCTCAGTGTGAATGCTGGCCATGATGGGCATTTGGAGCTGGAAAGCCGATTAGTAAGTGGTGTTGCGTCAAAGAGAAAATTCCCTGTCAGGGAATGGTTCCACGACAGCTCGTACCTTAACATCTGCATGTAACCGACCTGCCACCTTAGCATTCCAATCAAGTGCCCGATAAAAGGTACCTTGGAAGGCAAAACTGGCGGCTCTTGAAATTCGGGTACCTTCTTTGGCTCTTCCCTTCTAAACACCACCGTCGCTCCCACTGCCACCAAAATGGCCGTTAATACCATCGTAACGAGGACATTTGTGTTATGATTTTCGGCCGCGAGAACTGCAGGTATTGACAGAATATCCGTCTCGTTTGTAAAAGGCATCTTTCTCCGAATTCGACGTCGTTGATTCTCGTCCCAAAGGCAGATGGGGAAAGAAACGTCCGCTGCTGTCAACCTGGCTCGTCATAGAATTTTCTCGAGTCGCTAAAGAACAATTAAGAGCTGTGGAATAATATATTGTAGTCGAATCGAAGGAAGCGAGCTCAAGAAATAATAGCAAAAGACCAAGACGTGCAGACAAGCAATGTGCAGACCGGTACGCGGCCTGTTACAGCAATCTCTCGGATGGCTTCTACATGTTTGATATGCCCACGGAAACGGGGCATCTTCGCCGCATCCATTGGCACAATGAGCTTCGCGGCCTATCGTTGGAATGTTTCTGGCTCCATGCGGCCCCCATGACCCGGGGAGCTCGACATGGCCTAACTGAGGTTGACTCGGCGCACCTGCCGCACTGCAGCGAGAAAGGGTTCTATTGTCGCAAAGACGAGCGGATGGCCAGTTCAAGTGGCTGCTTTAGGTTTGATACACGTTTCGGATCGCTCCTCCTCCGCGAAGATGTGGTTCATGGGGGAGGAAACGTGGAAAGAAGACGCGAGCTTCCTCCAGCCTTGGCACTTGGCACGGGTAGACTGACCATTTCTGGGAGTGGCGCGAGAGCCTCCAAACATTTTGAAGACTAGGGGGATGGTCACACACTCACGACATCTGGTGAATGGTGACTTGGTGAGAGCAGTTTTATATACGACCTCCGTACAGTCGCAAGCGAATTATGGTTCAGTTCAAATCCTTCGAATTCACGATAGCGTGAACTTGTTCCAATTCTCCAACGCCGCCGCAACCCAAACCTCACCGCATCCTTCTCGATCCGAGAAACTTCACTCGGAACACAAGCACTCCGTCCAAGAAAACAAGCCTAGATCGCCACTGCACGTCATAAACTCACCCATTTTTCAGCCAATCACCATATCCAAAATACGAGCGCATTTCATTAAGCGATAATCTCAGGTCAATTTCTGGTTCACAAAAAGTAAATTGAACTAGCTCATCTGATCCGACTCGGGCTGAGACAGAAATACATGTTTATCTTCATCCGCATTATTGTTCTCATCTATTTTGAGACTGATTCAAACACTCTCAAGCTGACATAGAAATAAATAACTCCAAGGAGCACTAAAGGAACCCTCTTACGAGGAAGAGGCGTTGAAGAGGCCTTCAAGAGGACAAGATGCATTGCAGTATCAAATTACCGCCTGAGTGATGGGAGTTGGAAAGTCGTCTACAAAGCTTTCTAGTACAGTAGAAGCATTTCTATTTCTACTTCATTCTTGCTCCCTTCCCAAATCTAGATCTTATTTATAACATCTCCATGTACTAATATTCGTATGTGGGAACCAATACTTTCGCAAAACATTATGGTTCATGTTTATCGTTATTTTACGCACTTAGCAGTATTATTACACGGAATTTTTACCTTAGTCAGAAAGTATATATATGTTTACCGAGCGCTATATAATATATACGAGAACTTCAGATGTTCCCATAGGAGTTAAGGAGCCAATAGTCCGCGGAATTTAGAAGACATCGAAATCAACCGCCATGGCTAAGGTAGTACTCGTGGTAACGTGAATAAATCTTTTATAATGCCAAATTAAACCATCTAATGTGTTCTTAGACTAGAAGCTAATAACTTCATTGATTCACAAGAAAATCTAGACAAATCCCGTAGATTTCCATAACTCAATCCCCCATCCTATAAGAAGAAGAAAAGATAAATCGTTGACCTCGCTTAATCCAGGACGTCTGGCCTCTTACCATAACTTGATTCCGGTAGATAGGGGCACTTTTGACTTGATTACAGTGATTACTAGAAAACCCGCGAGTAATTCTCGAACATTCATGTTAAAAAATGCGCAGTAAGAGGTCTAGACTTTAGACAGACTTCTATTCGCACAAAATGGCTAGCCGAAGCGCTCAAAATGAACAGGGGGTCGCACTGGCATTTGAGGATCAAGAGCACGTCGTCAAGTCAAGTCAACTCTGTTTCTGGGGAAGATTATGTCGATACAGAATGAGCACGTGTTCGCCTCCCGAAAGGGTGGAGACTCTGCGCAAGGCAACTCTGTCCTCAACGATAACAAGATGGATGTTGAACGGGCTATAGAACAGCTGCACTCCGATGTTGAGAAATATGAGAAAGTGTTGCGAAATGTGTAACGAGTGGACTTTTCTTTTTTTAAAGACGCGCTTCAATCTTAGCTGATGTGAAATGATCGAAGTGGATAGGCTTTCCGTACCCTTCAAGGAGGCGAAGAGCAAATGGGCGCCACGGTTGTTACTTTAGGTTTCGAAGAGAAAACTCGTCTCGGAAACTCGTTCTTGCCAGCGAGAAGCTGAGAAAATGATGTCTTGCTAAGCGAATTTTGATGATGGGAGGATTGGAAGCGGACAGAAAGCCTTTGGGGATGGAAATCAAAATCCCTCCAGAGCGAGTATATGCACAGGTCAATAACGAGACGGAATAGTAGAACGAATTCAGGTACAACCAACATGCAGAATATAGACACAACGATGACGACTCATACTCCGCAAACAATGTCGATAGTATTCGCTGATATAGCCTCAAGCGACCGCCCTTTTCGTAGCAAGTTCTAAATGGTGGCAGGCATTTGAAAATTCAGTCGCTAATAACTTTGGATGGGATCATTTCTCTTTTGGTTGGAAGTTACCTGGAATTCCGAATTTCAATATTACATTCTTAAAAGTCCAAGTAATATTTTAAATCCCAGGGCAACGTGCATCCTCTTATACGAGATTAAATCTCTTCATTCGTCAGTCAGAGCCGTGGGTGGAGCGACTTTATAGGTCTTCAAGATACGCCCAAAACACCAATAAAAACTTCCTTTTCGGTTGCCGTATCCCCATCGCCTTCCAGGAAACTTTCTTCAAGAGCACAACATAGCATTTCTTGCTCCTGTACTGCGTGCCCTAGATAAGCATCCAATAAAGTGACCGTTAAATTAACAGCGTCAAGGCACAATCAACAACCCCACGCGACGCGAGCTCAGCACACAATACTCCCCACCCAGCCATCAACAACCCCCTACCCGAAAATTAGCCCCCCTCCGCCACCACTCCACCAATCACAACCACCCGCTTAGCCCAAATCCCACAAAACTCGCAAAACAACATCCATATCTCAAAATAAGACAGCGACCATCACCAAAAATTGGGATTAAACCTGCCCGCCTGGCCCAGTCAGTTAGTGTGTGTCTCCCAAATGCACCAATTCTCATAAGCGCCACCACCACAGCTGTTTCCTCCCTCCATTATCTTGGACGCGCCCTGGTCAAGCGTCAGACCGCTCGGTCGTAGGTCAATGTAAGTTCTCCCTCAATCCTTAAAAAAATACTTATACTAATTCTTGATAGAAATAAAAAGATTATAGTATATCTTTTTTTGCCTTTTTTTTCAGATTTTTCGGTTTTGGACTTTTAAAGGGATTCAGTATAGTACCTACTCGAGTATCTCCTCGGGCCTCCTGTCGACGGCCCTTGGAGTCTACAGGTTTTCTCTTTTTTTCTGGTGCCTGTCTTTTACCTTCCCTCTTTCTATCCTAAACAATGCGTTCCTCCCAAGGGCCCCCCTAGCTGCTCTGGAGATGCGAATACAGTACTATGGAGGAAGAGATCATCTGGGCTGTTTACAGTTTGATTGCTCAAACATACACATAAAATAGTGAGAGCGCAAAACTCGAGGATGTATGTAGCTAACTGTGCTTCCCTCCGGCCAAGCAGTATGTGATTGCGTTTGCTTCGCACAGCGGAGGAAAGACCTTAATAATACCGAAACACTATTCTTAAAAATCGTCTCATAGTGAAAGAGTATCTAGAAATGAATGACTAATATCATGATTCCCATGTAGAAGAATCCACAAAAAGCCTACCACTCTACAAAGGAGAGATAGAGCTTGCTTTTTATTACTGTTGCTCATTTCCATCAACAATTCAAGTGGCAAGAAATCCCATTCCCCTATCTTTGTAATCGAATAACGCCGCTAACATAAAAGAACAAGAATCAAGATAAATGCTGAATCTCAAAAGCCATCTCCATCATGCCACACCCTACCAGCCTCCACAGCTCTACTAGTCGCCAAATCCCCATGTACCTTCGACTCCTCCAACCTCTCCTCACACCAATCTTTCAATTCTTGAATCACTGCTTCTAGCTGCAAATCCACCCCCACCTCCGGTTCTTCCATCCCTTTCCTCTCCTCCTCCCCTGCCTTTTCAAAGCCCTCTTTCCTCTCCCTCCACGCATTCAACTCCTCCTCTAATCGTCTCTTCTCCTCCCATTTCTCCCGGAACCCCTCATACTCCTTCTTTCCTCCAAAACAAACCCCAAATCCATCACAATAACAGACATGCTCGTCCACGCATAAAACGTGTCGTCCGGTGAAGATAAACTGCCACACGTACTCCCACACCCTTCCGCTCATGTAATCACTCAGAGGAGTGCGTAGAAGCCAGTCGCGGAAGAAAACGTAGCGAGCTAGTGGCAGGGCGCGGATGCGATGCGCGGAGAGGGCAAATTGGGCACAGCAGGGCTGGGCAAGCGTGGGGGGGATGCGGTCCAAGGGAAAAAGTTGAGTCCAGATTGGGGCGAGAAGGGGCTCTTCTTGTTTGTTTGGGTCTTCTTCGATGGTCCCTGGGAAAGTGTTAGTATATATGGCTTGTTGAGTTTTTACAGGATGGTAACAAATGGGGATTTGGGACAGAGGAGACGCTGGGGCTTATGGGCTGTGCAAAACTGCGGAGGGGGTTTTGATTCAAGATGAGTGAATTTGTTACCTGGATGCATCCATGAAGGGCAGCCGGGCTCCCAATGACACCTCAAGTTCATGTACCCTTCTCTCTGTACCCTCTCTGCCGAGAGACGGGATATCATCTGCACCGCGTCATTCTCAAAGAAATCATTGTTATGCCATGCAAAACGATGGGAATGCAGAAAGATATTGACATCCGAAAGATTGTGGTACTGCTCAACAATGAAACTCAGATACGCCAAAACCTCATGGCCCTTATTCCTCGGGGTATGGAGGTCAGCGGTAGGATCATCGACGACGTAGATCGCGGCGTTGATGTTTGGGTCCTGGCCGAAGTTGGAGAATATCCAAGATACGTCGTCGTCTTTGGTTTTGGGGACGATGATCGTTTTGGTGTAGGTTTCTCCGAGAGGGCGGAGCGGACCTGGTTTGTATTCGGTTGTGGGTGTTGGCTCCCAGTCTGGGGTTTGAGAACTGATTTCGGAGAGAAGAGTGGTGGTCTCTTCTAGGTTTAGTTCGTTGGATACTGGGGGAGATAGAGATTGGAGGTCTTCGATGAGAATTCCAAAATAGTGATCGATGGACCATATCGAGAGGCTGATACAGAGGAACGAGATCGCGGAAATCCATTTCTTGGGTATGGGCATGTCTAAAGCGAGGCGAAGAGAGTGTTGATGTGTTGGTTTTGGTTGGCCCTTCGCAATGACAAATTCAACAAGCTGCGACCACCACAGTTTCTGGGAGGAAGCAAAGCAAAGCAAAACCGAGAGGGGAGAAAGTGCTGTGATGGCAGCAATGAAATTGATGTGGTAAAGTTGTTAGCAAACCAAAAGGGTCTACTAAGATATACACCGGTTCGCACCTTCCTTCCACCTGCAGTTCTTTCCAATTTCATCCCCAAGATCCCTACTCACAAACGGCATGTCCATTTTTCTCACATAAACCATTTGAATACCCCATCCCTCGAAAAAGAGTTTCTCAAATGAGAATGAAAGCTCCGTCAGTCCCCAAAAGAAACAGTGCCAACTCACCATCCAGTAATACAGGTAGGTACTTCCAACCTCAGTGAAGAATCCCCCTCCACGTCTTTCCACTAACCCCATTACCTCATTTCGAGACAATAGTATACCATCCCCCTAGTGACACAGAATACTATCATATCTTTCATCATCATCCAAGGAAAAAGGTCTTTCAATAGAAAACAAAGTTTGTTTACTTTTTGTTTCGTCGGTAATATAGCCGAATACAACAAGTTGACTCTCACTGGGAGCTTCAAGTACAGATTCAGGTATCTATAACGATGTCTAGGGAAGAGAAACTCACCGTGGTCCAGGCGCGTGGTTCTGGCGTTGCGACGAAGTATTTGGGCATTGATGTTGATTCTTGAAAAAGAAGGAGCGATTAGCGAGGTGGAATGGGTGGTCCCGACACTTAAGCACGCCACCTGCAGATGTAAATGTCGGAACATCGATCCGTGGAAAGGAGACGGTAACATACACTTCCATAACTACCTACCCTATTCTATTCTACTTCATTTCAATTCACGTTTATTTGTGAGGTTCCTCAACCTCCCTCATAAACAAAAAACCGCCATCACATTAAATACACCATAGATGCCAAGTTTTCTCCCACACAGGACTCATCCATAAATTTCCATAAATATAGCGCAACAATCTAAATCCCTTCCTTTTCCATACATGTATCATACAGTACATACCTACAAAATTACGTCCTCCATCTCCAAAAACCCATCATGTCTCCCTATGGACAATCACCACACCATCAAAAAAACCCCTAAAAGAAAAAAACAAGAAACCAGCTTCCAAACTCCAAACTCCTCCCTACCTGTAATTCAAGATCTATCTGCCTTCCGTCCCGTATAACCTCACTAAACCTCACTAAACCTCCAAACAAAGCCGTCAATACTGCAGTACAACTCCCTCTCCCAACTCCACGTATCCAACCCATAACAGACAGAAGAAAACAGACCAGAATAGAATAGAACGAATGAACTATCCTCAAAGCTAATCTCACCTATACATATAATATATTTCCATCTCAAGGTCAACGTCAAGGTGCTGCGTTGTATAGTACATTACATGCCCACGTGTTTACGTACAGTACATGTAAAGTTTTACTTCTACTATACGTTCGATCGCGCTACAAAAGCCTACAAACGCTAGAAAAACCGTAAAAGCCATACAGGTAAAGTAAAAGTCAACTCCATACTCTACAGTACCTAGGTACCGGTAAACTACATGCCCACGTGTTTACGTACATGTAGGGTAAGATTTTACGTTCGATCGCGCTACAAAAAAGTATATCTAGATGGAGTAAAGTCAGACCCATGATACATTAGATCATTCTATGTATAATGATGTAAGGAAAGGTATAATGATGTAAGAGAAGGTATGTAAGATACAGTAGAAGAGAGAAAGAGGAGGGAAGGGAAAGGGAAAGGGGAAAAGATTAATATAGTACTATACTCTGGGTACTTTAGAATACATCATCCTCGTAAGAAGAAGTATAATAGAGTATCGTAGGTATGTAGTAATCGGGAAGGAATTGTTTGGTGAAGGGGGTAATTATCTAGCTAAACAATACCTCGTTATCACTTATCACTTATTCTCTCCCAGGGAGACGAACCTAGAGTCTTATACAGAACAGATTCTATTCTATCTCAATACCTCACATTCCCCTTAGGAAGGAGAAGGGAGGAGCTAGTAAAAAGAAAGAATTCCAACAAAGGTACGAGTAGTAGTACCCGAAGTTCCAACGTCAAAAGACTAGGTATCTACATTTCGTCCCCGAGATCATGTACCGTTGGAAAACCTTACTGTGCTCTATGTACGATCTTACCGGTAGACAGACAGCCAGACCCAGGATGCATCTTACAGTTTGCAGGTATGGATCTACTCGGTACTGTAGTGCAGAGACCGTGATCTAATTGACTTTCGACTGCAAGATACACTTCGTCCTTCCTCCCTGGTAAAAGAACTGTAACTTTCCTAGGGTGGGTGGCTAAGGTTGGTGACAGGATAAAAGTCCTTGAAAAGGTTACAAACATTTCGCCTGGGACGAAGGACGTCAAATACTACTACGTAATTGTAACCCTTTTCAGGGGTTAGTATCCTGTTGCTAACCTTAGCCACCCACCCTAGGAAAGTTACAGTACAATTCTTCCGCCCGGGAATCTGGGACGATGTATATCCTTGGATATGTGTACGCAGATCTTGCAGCTATAGAAGTTTCTTTTTTATGTTCGTCCAATCGCAGGACGCTAGGTTAGAGCCTCTGACTTTTTGGGACCAAGGGCACTGCATGAATACTTTTCGTGGGACGGCGAGTTTGAGGGCTGACAGTTTGAACATGAAATAACGCTTGGAAGTGAGATGAGAGGTCGTCTTTCCTCTACTTCCAAGAGAGAGAAAAAAGATGGTGGACGTGTAAACATGTACAGTAAATTACGTGGAAATTTACCGAGAAATGGTTTGGTTTCGTCTGATGATGAGGCCTGACATCAACGGACCGCAGCGCTTGGAGCAGCTTGTGGCCGCCTCCGCTGCCGATTCCACGCCCTATCCGCGATCAACATCCGAATAGGATGATCATTTTTATCGGAGTCCACATGAGAAGAGGTCAAAATGGGATTTCTTATTCACAAGTTCCGGGGTCGAGGTTGGATATTATTATTGGAGCGTGAACCATATTGGGAAGTTCCATTCTAATAACATGGCTAGGGGAACAGGGTAGACCTTGGTAGCGGAGTTTGGCGATTGTATTTTTATCAAGATGGGACGAGAAAGGAAGGGAAAGAAAGTCGCGATCATCGCGGGGTTATTTTGAGTCTCCAAACGCAGATACTTATGTTGAGAGTGAAAGTGCGTATCCATCATGATGGAACACACCGACTCGGTGGTTTGATTTGATGTCGATGAATGTTTTTCGCGTGATAAAGCGATTGGCGAATCTGGTGTGATCGACGGTGGATTTTGGGATCGGCGCGGCGTGGGTGAGACCACTGGATCTTTCCCGAAGCGAGCTCAAAGCTTCATGCTGGAAGTTGGAAGCAGGAGAGAAGCTCTCGGAAGAATTCGTACCTTTTCCGGGATACAAGCACGACAGGGTTGCTCACAGGGGCGTCTGCTGGGATTTGGGTACGCCGGTACGGGTATGAACGACATGCGGAGACGGAGACCTTTCATCTGAAGACTCGACATGATTGTCCTGTCATCGCGACACAGGCACGAAAACCAGTAGAGACGTCGTACCGAGCACGAATGACAAGTACGAGGTAGCACGAGGAACACAACATACTCGATGCTGCAGGTACTGGTACTTTGGTCTTTCCATTCAACTTCCCGGTTGAAAGCAGGCCAGTGATCAACATTCTCAACTGCAGTGGACATGCAAAGGATTCTTCGAAAAAGAAAGCTTGAGTAGGGGCAGGCTGCAGGTGCAGAAAGACGTGGCAAAAGCATGGCTATCGTGCCAACGGGATCATCGGACCTGTCGCAACGTTGAATGAGTCCATTGTTAAATTTGATGCTTGCTTTTTTGAGGGGTCCGAAACATACATCTCATGCAATCAGATGTCACATCGGCTTCGTCGGCTTCGTTGGCTTCATTATAACCACGAGTGGTCACCAGCCAGAGTTCTGTGAAGAAAAAGCACTTGCACCTGAGTGCAGCGAGTGCAGGTAAGGTACCAGTACTAGTACCAGTACCAGTACCAGTACCAGTATCAGTACCAGTACCAGTACATTATCAGTACAGAGACTCCAGGCTAGTATGAAAGGTGTCTCGTACCTACGCACCTGCCTCGACTGACCAAAGAAACCCTTGTTTGTTCGCTCCTTCCCCAGGAACTAAAGTATATACTCGTACCTGCGACCAGTCTGGCCATACCTGATACGTAACTATGTGCCCAGGTACCAAGAACTCGAGGGAAAGAACAGAGTGAGGTCGCTTCAAGCGAGCTATCGTCTTCCACCGGCACCTAGGTAATCTGGTATCGAAGTACAGTCAGTGCTGTACATACATTGCCGTGTTACTCGAGATTAGTCCTAATTGACCACGATCGAAAAGAGATGGCGTTATCGGCGTGCATTGCCTTGAAGGCCTTCGACGACGAAAATCAACTGCACTACATCGCATCCGCATCCGCATCCACGCGAGGGCCGAAGTCAAAGTCGAAGGCGGTCGCAGCTGCCATTTCCATTTCCTTTCCATTTACATGTCCACGCCATGTCTTCTTTTCCCCTCGAGTAAAATTGCTCTTTGCCGGGTTCTTTCGTTTGCGGCAGACCGACATTGCTTTTTCCTTTCCTTCTTTTCCCTCCTCCTCATCCCCTTCGGTCGAGTCTCTTTTTCATGTATCAAACCCCTCTTCCTCCATCCTCTCCCCTCGCCCCTCCACCATCCAGCCTCTACACCAACCAAACGGTTGATACCCGTACTATCACCATCCGTGCCATCGATCGCTTCCCATGGAATAGTCCCTCATCAGATCCAGCTCTATTCACCAATCTGTTTTCGTCCAACTTAGACCAATCAATAGTCCTGCTAGCTCCCCCGAGCTGCACCGGGCCGTCTGAGCAGTATTAGCTGCTGGCAAATACGGCCAATCTCTAGCGAGATCAAGCACGGTCCTCGACTCCTATTGCCATCTGGAATTTCCAGGCTGGTGGATATGGCGGACCTCCCAATCCTTACCGGGGAAGTGCCAGAAAGCCCAGAGAAAAACACCCCGCCCACGTCCATGCGAACTCAACCCCCGCCGCAAGGATATTCTCTGGTAAGTGCTGATCCATCCACTGCCCCGCTGCGTTTGTATAAGAAGATTTCGTTTGCCAGCTGCAAACAGTTCAGATCTTCCAAAGGACCCGGTGGTGCAGGAAAGGGGCTCCTAGTCTAATCTTGCTAAGCGAAGAGATTAACTCACGTATTACGGTATTCACCTTAGTTTCCTATGCCATTGAACCTTGGCCTGAATCCTCCTGATCGACCTTTACCTTCAATACCAACACACATGGATAGCGACGCGGAGTCAAACTCGGGTGCTGCAGACATTGAAGACATCCCTCTTCATCGTAGACACACCCCACCTCCCTCCAAAAGACACCCCCTACTCCCAAAAATACGAGGACCGTCTCGAGATCCGGGAAGGCCTGAAGTTCATACATTAGTTGCTAAATCACCTGCGAGGAATATTTCACCCTCAGTGCATGTGCCAACGCGAATAAGGTCAGTGACGGTTGATATTATTGTTCTTACACCATGTAATACTAATTGGATTCCAGCAGCAGACATCCCCCTGAAAAAAGAGTCTTGGAACCCCTTTTGGAGCCCTTTGACGACGATTTCGAAGAATTGAGTGATATCGAGACGCAATCAACAAGGGAAAGGCAGAAGGAGAAGAACGAAAAGGAAAAGAAGAATAGAGACAGACACGAAGAAGATAATTTTGAACCAAAACCACCAGTAATGCCATTCAACGACCGCGCATCCACGATGGACTCCCGTCCCAGATCAAGAGCCCAATCTCGATCTGAATCCATTGGTTCCGGCCAGACCAATGCAACCTCTTTACCCTCTTTGGCTCCTTTGCAAGTCAAGACCGTTGTCGAAAATGATCAACTTGATCCACTGAATGACGATGAACTCGATCCTGGATCTTTTGATTTGGTAGCTCCCGCCGAAGGGGACGGCCAAAAATATTCTCTCGAAGTGAGATCAGAGCAACTGTTTTCCACTGAGCATCTACAGGTGATCTTTGCTGATCCGTCGCTTTTGCTCTCATTCACGGCCTTCATGAGCTCTCACCGACCTGCATCAGTCCCGATTTTAGTCTACTACTTGGACGCAATTAAGGCGCTGAAAGCCATCAAATACTCCAATGCAATCGCAGAAGCGTTGGATCCGATTCCAGGTTTTGACTTTACAGCTCAAGATAGTAGACCCACCGTCAATCCTGATCTGGAAGTAAAAGCTTCGCAGGCTTTTCAAGTTATGGTCCGAGAGGACTTGCCTGCCTACATCACACATACCTATATTCAAACGGTGAGCTTGTCAATTCAGAGAAGAATCACTGGAACTCTACCGACACATCTGCGAGAAGCATCAGAAGGACTTGCAGAGGTATTTTGTCTGACAGATCCCTCACGACCCGACAATCCTATTGTTTTTGCTTCAGAAGGTACAAATTTCTATCACTCTACTTATACCCATTGCTCACAAATTGCTAGAATTCCATCGAACCACTCAATATGGCATGAGTTATGTTCTTGGTCGAAACTGTAGGTTCTTGCAAGGCCCAAAGACAAACCCACATAGCGTCAGAAGGTTGCATGAGGTTATCGACGCTGCGAAAGAACACTGTGAAGTTTTCCTAAACTAGTAAGGACCCACTTAAATGTGATATATAATGCTTGCTAATCATTCCTAGTCGACGAGATGGCTCGCCATTCATGAACCTATTGATGATGGCTCCATTGTGTGATAGCCGTGGCACAGTCCGATATTTCATCGGTGCTCAGGTTGATGTTTCGGGGCTGGTAAAGGAATGTGCTGATCTAGAATCACTGCGGCGTCTTGTT
Source organism: Hymenoscyphus occultus (assembly GCA_900536445.1). Classification (NCBI taxonomy): domain Eukaryota; kingdom Fungi; phylum Ascomycota; class Leotiomycetes; order Helotiales; family Helotiaceae; genus Hymenoscyphus; species Hymenoscyphus occultus. The sequence continues at coordinate 119,721 of UNPT01000035.1, read as the reverse complement.
GATCAAGAAGCTGGTACAGGCCCCAACCAGTCACAGAATCTCGACAATGGTGACAACGAAAGCCAATCAAAGAACGAATTTCAGGAATTGAGCGAGATGTTGAACCTGCAAGAGTTAGACACAGTTAGAAAGTTTGGTGGGAGAATGCACAAGCAGGCTCCACACGAAGTTCAAGACACAAACTACAAGACCGGAAACTGGGCGAAGCCTCGACTGGTTATTAACAACAGTCCTAATAGCCCAGAAGGCCCACTCAGCCACGGAAGACAACAATCACTCGCCCGAGCTAGTGGGAAACTTCTTGGGATCTACGAAAACTATCTCCTCGTTCGACCCTATCCTAGTTTGCGCATTCTTTTTGCAAGTCCTAGCTTGAGGGTTCCAGGAATTCTACAAAGTCCATTCATGGCCAAGATTGGTGGGTCATCCCGGGTACGTGATGAATTGACCCAGGCCCTCGCAGATGGTCGTGGTGTTACTGCCAAAGTCCGATGGGTATCGAAGAATGATATGGAGGGTCGAAATCGCTGGATTCATTGCACTCCTCTGATAGGTGCTAATGGTGCTATTGGCGTCTGGATGGTTGTCATTGTCGATGATGAGACCTCCGCTCCTGCTTCGAGACGCTACAAGATGGCGCCTCCAGTGGATCCAAAGTTTGGTCGAACTCACGCTCCTACTCAAGACTCGGGCAGTTTGAGAGACTTTGCTATTATGAACGGCGGTAACAGCCGGGAAGGAAGCCTACGAGGTGCAGAGAGTCTACGAAGTGTGGCGAGAACAGAAGAGCGGAGCGCGAGTCCTTACAGCTTGAGGATCGATTGACCACATGGTTGGGCAAAAAATCCCTAAGAGGTATTATTATTTATATATATAGGAGGGTGAGATGAGATGGAGTATGAGAAGAACATTGTGTGAAGGAGGGGAAAATGATGTGATTTGGGACATACCTTGCTACCTTGCGACAATTTTGTTGATTAGCTGGCTCTACATCTTTGCAAGAGGATCTTGATTTCTGGGCGGTATGTATGGTATTTGATGAAAGCGGGATCGAGGCTTTTCTTTTTGCTACTGTACACCTAAATCTTCCTTTTCTTTTGTTGATTTGCTTGGGGCCAAGATCTTTTTTGCTCTTACTTTTGTTGGGTTAGTAAGATGAAAATGGGGGTTGGGACTGGGATTGGGGTTCGTGGGAAGAGAGAAGGGGGATAGTGAAAGGGGGGTGAAAAGAGAAGTGACTGGGGGTGAGGGGCTGGCTGGCTAAATGTAATCATTATACTTATTTAATTGATTTTGATTCTTCGTCTTTTTGTTTTGATCCTTCTTGAACCTACTGTTGAAAGGATAGGGTAATGTTTAATTTCTCTTGGTTTTTGAGGTAAGGTGAGGTGAGGTGCGGATATTTCTTTCTTGGCGCATCAGGTTTTAAGGGACATTTCACTTACACTTACAAGGACTTGGAAGGGCTTTCTTGTATGTTTTCTTTTTATTGTATCCTCGAGGGTCTTTTTGGGGGGTGGTGGGCGAAGAAGAAAGTCGTGGTTCTGGGGTTTATTCGATAGTTTTAGACTGGTTGGTGGGTGGGTGTGGTGTCGTGTGGTGTTGTGTTTTCTGGTGTTGTGTTGAGGAGATATATAAGAGGTAAGGAGGGTGAGAGTGTTAGAGTGTTGGAGTTCGTAATACTCGTAGATAGCTGTGTTGTGGGGTTTCATGGTGGTTTGTGATATGATTGTATATAGGAGGTTTTGATGTTTAGAGATAGGTGATGGGATGTAGAGGATGGATAGATGGATGGGTTTAGATACTTGTATAATAGTGATTGATATAAGTCTGTCGAGAAGGTTCTTACCTACTACTGTACCTAAGTTCATATTAGAGGGATTGGATGAAGGAGTATACTAGTTGAGTTCTCCTTACCCACCCACCTAACCTCTTGAACCATTTTCCATGGAATATTATCTGTACCTAGGGATTTACTAAACACTATTTAAAACTGGAAATATAATCCCATACCTATCCTGAAGACCTGGGATTCCATCATCTCTAAGCTGCGGAAGCGCTATTGGTGTGAATCATAGTGCAGTACTGTATCGGAGTCGCCTTTTGTAGCTATAGACTGTGGTTTTAATAATACGCAGGCTGGAAGGGAGGGCGGGGGAAGGTAAAGGATACTAATGGGGTTCTTTTTGAGGTGGAGAAGGTGGGTAGATACATACGGTTGATTTGCTGTCGAGGAATTTCTTGTTGTCGAATTGCTGAGATTCTTTTCCTTTCGATTGGGGTGGGGATTGTTTGGGAAGGGTTGGAATAGGGGCTGGGGGCTGGGGTGGGGATCAGGATGAGAGAGGGACTGTGTATGAAGAGAGTGGGGGGGAGAGGGCATGCTACTGTAGAGCTCGCACAGTTGTGGGTCTCGATGTTATGTTAAGAGGTTCGTGTTTGTCGGGGATGGGGGTTAGATATACTCTTGGAATGAGAACTGGCTGGGATAGTAAAGTGTGAGTTGGGAATGTAAGCGGGGTTTAAGGATGGATTTAGTGGGAGCTTGATATTTTGTTTCTGGATGTGAAGACGAGAGGACTCTTATGTTTCTTGTGAGTTTGTAGTTTGTAAGATATATCTTGGTTTGGGTATTTTGTTGAGCACGATGCGCTGGTGTGCGTCAGGTCTATTTCTGTTTGTAATATTAGATTTTCCTAGCTAACACTTCTGGTATCTTGTTATTCTTGAATTATTTCCCAGGCCAGAGACTCAAGGTAAGCAAACAAGTAAGTAAAAAAGGAAGAATGCGTGGATATATATACCCACACCCCGTATCTCAAGCTACCCTCTTATCTGGGACAAAACAAGCGCAACTGAATTCTTTCACTCTATCTTAGCTAATTGTGGAGCTCTCGTAGTGTCGTTACTTGATACCCTTTCATTCTTCCATTTCAAGAATTTTCGTTTTGGTGATCTGCTCTTCGCACTTCATTACAAATATAAACTTCGGAGGGGTGAAGTAAAATTTTGGATTTTTACTATCGAAAAGATTGTTGTTGTCGAGAGTACGGGGGATGTCGTGTGGAATTTAGAGAAAGGGGATTACAGTAAAAGGATTGTAGTTTGTTTTATGGGTGAAAGAAGGGAGTAGAGATTTGGCTGGTTGAAGTTACTGACTAGGATGTTCTATCTACCACAAAGCAGGAAAACATTTGTGAAATTGTTTAACGTTGCGGGATACCACACAGAAAAATGGGCTCTGTTACGTGGGTTTTATGGAAAAGAGATACACCTCTACGGGGGTAAGACGTTGGTTATTAGAGGTGAATTTGTGCATGAGATAAGCACTTGGAGCTGGTCCCTTAATGGCAAAAGTTCCGCTTGTCTGCGATCGCGGTTTCTCTAGCTTATTGGGTCTGCTAGAGTTTTGCTATATAGATTCTTCATACTCCTCTTTGTTTATGGGGGGTTTCTTTCTGTCAGGAGATTGGAATATACACGCACTATCGTCAGGTTGATACTGGTTAGTGACGTGTCGAAGTTTATTGCCGCGAAGTAGAAAGCGTCTCTACTTTTGTATAGAGAAACATTAAGAGATCCTCGCTTAAATACAGGGTTAGCGAGAGGCCCCACTCAACCCCGGTACGCTCTATCTGTCCAGCTAATCCTCCCAACTTCTTATTCGCTCACTCGACATATACCTCTTGATTTGCGACTCGAGTGTGGTTGATTTGGGGGGTCCCATTCATAAAGACTGTTGGAGATATTTTATGTCCAGGCAAGAGCCAGAGGCGGCGCATGCTATGGTGGAGGTAATTTAACTACTACGGAATTCAAGGCTACTTCAACGTATACAAATATTAGTAATAGGTAATTAGAAGCCTTTCCAAAGTCCGTTCCTGGTTGGAAGTGAGTTCTAGAATTCTCCTTGTACCCACTGAAAATTACTGTCGAGAAAAGTCTTGCTGTCAAACAACCTTGAGCTTTTGAAGTTCAAACAAGAGAGATACTTACTGGCATGAAATCAACCGCTCGTTCCATATGATTCAGGGAATTCCTAGTCAGATCGAAGATCTACTAAACAATGGTGTCAGTTCGTCAAAGAACGTGATAGTTTGTGTTGTGTAGTGTTTGTGGATATCTCTTGGAGGATCTTGGAATGAGGGATCATCATTAATTTATACGAATCAGTAATGTTGACCTTGCTTGTTGAAAAGAGACTCATAAGATACGATCCCTGCTCTTTTTAGTAGATGAGTTTTCTAAATGAAATTACCTACGTATAATAAAACTGTTTTGGGGGGACAACACCACACGTTTTGGCACTCGCCCCTCCTGAATGTATCTAATTGTGACATTTGTGATATTCTGACATGCTAACATTCTGACATGCTAGGTGTGCGATATGCAACAAAAACACGCGAGTGATGTGGCGCTTATCCTAAGAGGTACTAACAAATTATCCTTACAGTCAGCTCAACATGCGCCCAAGATACAGCACACCGCGATCAACTGACTTGGTGTTTGTTGCTCTTACTAGCCGGTATATGCGCTCTATTCTTAACCAGACTACAGGATTTCATTTCGCTCTTATGTATGATCAATTATGGTACAGTAACGATTAGGTTCTTGTACCGTAGCCACCAAAACCGTAAGTTTTCAGAGGATGAATGGGATGCTGACGGAATTGGTATGAAGGGAAGGTTAAAAGGTGGTATATTAGGGAGAACTAGATTAATTCAAGCCTACTTGGGTGCTTCCTCTGCGTTATAAATTGTGGCGAATACTACTTACTACCTGGGTACTCGAATCGTTTTGAGATCATAAAAATACTCTCAGATTCATACGACGTCCCGTAGTTAAGTTCTGAGGGCCATAACTAAATAGTATACAGAAAAAGCCTCATCATAATAATAACAGCGAAGCGAAGAAGGAAAATCTGTCTTCAAAGAAACTAATGCCCTCCAGAATAGAAACAAAAGTGACTCTTAAAAATCTTTGCCGTCGAGTAAAAAGTCGGGGCACCATTATGGCACTTGCGTTGTTGGTCTATAAATTTACAAGGCGATCCTCAACAAGCCACTGTACCCTGGCCGTGAAATTGATGCATTTGAGTGGGCTATGCAGCAGAATCAGCCGAAGCCAATAATTCAAAGTTTTCGACATGCTTGAGAATACTTGGTCCTCTACTTAGTATGCCATGAGTAGGGAGCCATAGAAGATCGAGAATTCGAGCTGCGATAAGTACGACAAAGCTATTTCTTACTGTCGAAAAATGTTTTGCTGTCGATTATAGAGAGGATGGACAAAACAGATGTACTGTAGGTAGTTGACATGCCTTCTTGACTGCCGTACTTCTGTGATGATGTTAGTGGTTAGGTTAGACGCAGAGTTAGCCAACACTACTAGGGAAAGGACGAGGATATGAGGGAAGTCCCGGGGAAGCTTGGGTTGCTGAGGGACAGTTGATGGTTACTTTGTATGAAGGGGTCAATTATTTATTAACTTGTTAATTACGAAACAGAGAGGCCATCTACATTTTTGATCATAAGCGAGACATCACTGTAAATGCTAAACATGCACATACTTGGAACTAGATATTCTCAGTTTAACACAGACACAACTCCCTTGAAGTAACTGAATGTTTTTAATGCAAACAAAACACCCCACTAGCTACCAACCCACTCATGGTATTCTACATCCGCTCATCTTTCCTCATCTGATACTACTTGACGGGGGGAGTAGAGCCGCTGGGACGTTCTGGTAAGAACATCATTCAAAAAGTTCCAGTTTCTCATAGCAGCCTATAAGCTACACTGGAATCCCATAAGAAAGTCATAGCCTCCAACACTCTCCCACCAACCCCCATAAAAGATATCTCAAGGCTATCTCAAAAAGATCCTTCCATATCCTCGTCAACGACCCTCCTATCTTTACTAAAGAAAACCAGATTCCATCACCATCGCCCAATACCTGACGTCGCTCCTTGCCTCACGATCTCAAGTAAATATCACTGCTCTCGCCAACTCCTGCCTTGTCCTCATTATGAAACTTTAGCTAGCACATATTCTGAAATTGAGAAGGGAGGACTGCCTCATATCCCATCCCTCAAACAAAACCAAATGTAAACAAAATATACATGTGTATCAACAGTACAAAACCCCCTCTCTCTCAAATCCCCAATCCCCAGATCCAAATACTTACACATCATCCTCATCCCCATCCTCCTTCAACATCACCACCCAAAGTGCACAACCCGCGCCCCTTCCTCACACCCCAAGAAACCACCATTAAAAGACTACAGGAATGGCGTTCCCATGGGGAGAGATCAAACCATGGTTTCTCTATCTATTCATGCTCCTCTGCGTCTTCCCAGCGACTTTCATTCCTGCCAAAAACCTACTCCAGTATTTAATAAACGTAACTAAGCGCCCATGTTTTCAAAGACTCAGTTACAATGCTCATATCCGACCCCATTCAATGACCCCTTCCACATCCCTGATGGAGTGAGAAATTTACTGTCAAATTCCTTGTTACTGTCGAATCTTGACGTACGCGTTGAGTGGGGATATGCCTCTCTTTTAAGAGGAAACTGTTTTCCCTCGCTTATTACAGCATGTCAGGGGAGGAAAATCATTCTCTAACACCCAGCACCTAAGTCTACTCTCGCGACCCCGGGCCTCTGGGTTTATCGGGCCCAGCATTGAAGGGATCCCAGTTCGTGTTTTGCTGGTGAAGAACAATGGGCAGTGATAAACTGTCATCAGCTAATATACCGACGCGTGGTTCCCACACCGCGCACGGAACCTGGCCTGCATGAAATAGAACAGGAGGGTTATAGGAGTGTACAACAAAGGAGGTGCCATATAAGCCAGGCAGGCTCCTGCCCACAGTAGTTATCTCCCTAGTCATCTGAATACAGCTCTTCTGGCACCCTGGCCTTCCACATTCCTCGCAACATAAACTCGTATGGAAGACGCTTACTGTAGCTGTATCGATATAGTATCACTCATCAAGACACATGCATCGATGGCAACCAACCTTGGTAAAAACAAACCATCTATATATATGACCCACCCCATTTATTTGGTTGATAACTAGCCCTGCCCAAAGATGGTCTGTTCTTGAATTATTAGTTCGTATATACTCGAGTAAGTGTAAGAGGTAATCTCTAGCCGGGCTTGGGCTTCAGAGGCAATCATATGACTTTAAGGCGCGGAGGATTATGGAACATGGTGGGTGGATGGAGGATAAGTGTTGAAAAGATGATTGTTGCGGTATGGTGACTCTTATAAATCTTGATAGACACATATATATTACTCATGACATCAGAAGTATTGGTTGCGAAGTAATCTTACGAGTAGTCTAGGATCTTACTATCGGTCCCTACAAGCGTTACTTCTTCTACGAAGCCTCCCATCATCACAAAAGATTCACGAAACCCCAAGAAGAGAAAACTCAAGAGACACACCATCCATCAAATCTCCATTCATTAAGTGGGTATCTGTCAAAGTCCACAACAAAAACCACACCCATACCATTCCATTCCCCCATCCCAGCTTCCAGGATAAATAGCTAATCCTCCACCTCTCTCTGCTCCTCCAAATCCCATCATTCCCTATAACATCATAAAATTTATCTGCCCCAAAAATCCTCATCGCTTCCTCCAGAATGATTTAGTATACACCTCGATGCAAATGCACAAGAGCGCGCTCGCCATGCTGATGATGCATATGATACAAGCCAGTCAATCTTCCACTTCCGCAAAAAGAAGAAAACAACAAAAAGAGCCGAAAAAAAGAGAAAACTATGATGCGAGCATGCAATGCCAGAAATGAAATTCGGATTCCCCCTTATTGTACAAGACAGAACTTGTCGAACCTTGAGAAAATTAAACATTATGGGTGTGAAAGATCGCTATGTTTCGAGGACATCCATCTCCTCCTCTGTAGCAGGCTCCGGGGTCAACTTGGAAAGAAATGTCTCGCCCTTTTCAAATTGTGCCCCCGGTCCTTGAAAACTTGGCTCTTTAATATGAGTACGTGGGGTCGAGTCTGTAGCGTCCGCTTCCACACTAGTAGACGGTCCTTGAGCAACGTAACTAGGTGAAATGACCCCCTCAGACCCATACGGCAATGACCGAGAAGGCAACTCTCTTGCAGTTACCTCACCAAGCTTATGGGCTAATACATCTGATTGTTGACGGGCCAGCTGCTCAAGTCGCGTTGCAGGATCCTGTACAGGATCAGTATTTGGACAAAGTGCGCGCTTAAAATAAGTCGTACCCATTCCTCTTGGGAAGGAACTCCCTCTGCGGCTGGTAATTCGCCACGGGCATTTCTCTCCTCTCCCCAGAATTGTGATCTTCTGATTGGTGCAGGCGTCACTGGAAGACTAGGACGTTCAAACTCGGTGGGGAAATCGGTGAGCCTCATACTGTGCCTTCTGGAGGCCTGTTCTACACCCACGCCGGTCCCCTGCAATACTTGGATATTGCCCTTGCGATTCTTTTGTAAATGTCCGATGTACCGCTCGATCTCAGGGATATCGTCCCAGGCATTTCCACGAGAATAAGTCTGCCAGGGATCAGCGGGTGTGAGCTGCATGATGGGAGTGGTAGATGTAACAGGCGTAACAGGTGTTACCACTTCTTCTTGTTGCGCCGAAGACACAGGTGGTTCCGGGGCAAATTCAACGGCACTGCTGAAAAGCTCAGTTATTTCAGGATGGTCTTCAGGAAATACTCTTGTAGGCTTCGATGCATTCTTCTCCCAAGGGAAAATCGGAGCAGGCTTTTGATATGTTGGAGTCTTGGGGACTTCATAATACATATCCCTGGGAGGGTCTGGGTATCTCGGTGGAGCTTGGAAAGGCGTCGGATCGGAGGACATTTCGTAATGGGTAGAGGGAAAATTTGAGGCTTCAGGCCGGGAGTCCGACGGTGGAGGAGCACTGAATTCTGTTAGCTTCATAGTAACAGCCAAGTTTGGGAATATACTAACATGCTTGCGTCCCAAGTTGGTTGGTATTGGATCTCCCTTTCCCTCTCCCTGTCCAGATTCGTCTGCACTGGGGGAACATAAGCTTCTTCCAACTCTTTTGGGATTTCTGCAGTCTCATGCAGAGGAGTTTCATGTGGCACAGATACACCACGCAAATCTTCACTACTGGCTGTATATGCTATTGTACTGGGTGGCTCACCCTCTGTCCTAGATGGCTCCTGAGGATGTGCTGCATGGGATATTTCTACTGGGGGCGGTGCTACGTGGAATTCTTCTGGATGGGGCTTCTCACTGTGGAAGGCTTGATCGTCGGTAAAGGTATTGCCAACCGTGGTTGGATGAAATTCGCCTTTCGTATGATAATGTACAAGAGTAGATCTTCCTTGGGCTGAACCTTCGACAGACTGTCATAATGTTAGGGGGATAGAAGAATACACAACAAGTTACTCACCGATTCGCGAAAATGTCTGTCATAAGTTGCCCACCATCTTCCAACCATCTCGTCATAAGGATTTGAACCATTATGGGCACCTCTTCCTTGAGTCCAGGGTTTGTCTTTGCCAATGAAGTGACCCATGCTAATGCTCGACTGGAAATGTCGATATGCTGGTAGGTATTGGTAGTGGGCAGATGGCGTGACGTTGTAGGTAAAGCTCAAGCGATTGAAGGTGTTCTTGAAGTGCATATTTAGTAAACCTTGATCTGCACCATCGAAGGAAATGCCTCGCTCTGCCATGGCAAGCAACGAATAGTAATCACCCATGTTTGGGGTCAAAACCATCAATCCCGTATTGAATATATCCGGCCAGCCAATATCTGGGGCTGCCGAGAAAGGTTGTGGCAGATCAAAGAGCTCATCTGGTGCCCGAATGGCAACCATATCCGCGTCAACATAGACTATCTTTCGAAACTGTAACAACTTCCAAAGATTGATCTTCGTAAAGGTTGAATGGAGATCTGCGCGGTTCATGAGGAACAAATTGGCTGGGGTTGGAGTAACGACTCGTTCAACAGGAATGATGTAGTCGTAGACTCGCTACCACATGTTAGGCTGTGTATCTTGGGACTGGAGCAGGAGACTTTTTGTACTTGTAGCTGATTTATTGCGCTTTGCGACACGGTATCTGCTGTGATGAGCACCGCCAACTTTTTGGTTGTGCCGGCATCACGTAATGAGTGTGCCACTACCAGTGCACCTAGAGACTTTTTGTGAGCTTTGGGTTTTTTACATTTTGCATGGAAAAGTACTTACCAGGAAGATAAGGATCACTCAGAAGAAGCTGGACACTCGAAAATTAGTATGGAAGACAACGGAAAGAAATACGAGCAAGGTGGGGAAGCAACGCACTGTAGCGTAAACATCTTCTCCCTCGGAAGCTGAAGCCATTGCAATTGCGTCTCTGGTACTCTGTATGGCAAGGCAGAGAGCAGAGAATAGCTGAATGGGAAGCTCTTATGTATTGACGGGAGAATGTCCCGTGGCTACTGGAATTGTGTAGAAGTAAGAGAGAGAGTCATAAGGAGAAGAAGAGGTGGTAGTTGTAGTGGCTCTTTTTGAGGTGGAGTGTTATACGGGGTAGGAGTAGGTATGACGGTATGCGATGCGAGGTCGGGTAAAATGCAAGAGTGCAAGTGGCTCGACTAGGAGTCTTGGAGTGATGATGGCGGGGGAAGCTGCAGCTTTGAAAGCTAGACGTGCAGGGTCGACAAGCGGAAGCGGCAGAGACAGAGGTGGTGGAGGCCCCAACTGATGCAGGTAAGATGAGGCAACGCGCCGTAAATTGGCAGGCAATCAAAAATGCTGAAAAGAATCGATTTTGGCCTGCAAGCTAAATTGATTATGATTGACACTGGAATTGGGATTTGGTGAAGCGATGAGTGATTGATTGCGTCGTGTCCAGCTTTCTTTCTATATTCAGTACTACAGGTATCCTACGCGAGGCGAGCAATGGAGCTCGGCGTGTACCAGGGAACAAAGGGCTCGTGGACTCGTAAACTCATAGAGTAGGCTCATAGGCTCATAGGCTCATAGGCTCATAGGCTCATAGGCTCGTAGACTCGTAGCTGGCCTGGCAGAGAGCATCGGTTGCCCAGGTGGTGATGGTGATGGGACGAGTCTGATAGTACAGCAGTGAATCTAGTCTTCTGAGTTGCCGCTAAGTTAGTGGAAGCACCAGTGGAATGACCCGCATAGCCATACCATACCATCTATCCTAGGCCATCCTAGGCCATTTCAGTGGCAGCCGCAGTAAGTGACCTCCCACCTTACAAAAGCACCAAGCACCTCCACCTCACTTCCAGGGAGTTCTCAAACTCTATCCCGCCCCTACGCCTACGCCCGTCGCCCCGCCTCCATCGATCCTTCCATCACCCATCCACTTCCCCCATTCTTCCTGCCTCGCCAACCCGACTTCTCCCACCTGCACCCACTGGATGCCTTAACCCCAATCGTCCACACCCACATCCACCCAGTCACTCACTGCCACTGCCATTCCCACCATTCAAGGTTCTCCTGGTCCTCCCCTCTGGCTATCCACTCCCAACGCCTCGCTGGAGAAGATCCCCCCAGGCTTCTCCCTTCTCCATCGTCAATCCATCCGGGGGACGTCGTCAGAAGTTGGGCAGAAAAAGCATTCGGTACCCCGCGCTCCGCTGGTGCATACCGTACCAATCCGACCCATCACATCACCAGCCATAGCATTGTCGTGTGACGGCGACGGTCATCTCCAGCCAGTTCATCCCTCGAAAGCGCGTCGGGAGATCGGATTCTGGCATCAAGCGCCGACTTCCACTTTCTGCCCAGTTTTATGCGGAAAGACAAGTTGAAGTCATAGTACGCCACGACCTTTTCCTCCCTTCCTGCAGCTAGCCTGGACTTGGTACCATTCCACACCGTTACATTCGTACAGCTGTGGCGCCGAGACTGCATCACGAGATTCCACCAATCTGTGCTTTCAACCACCTCAACACCAAGAATTATCATCGTGAACCATACGACGAGTTTTGATTTCTCCAGAAGTTACTTTGTCAATCAAAGCTTCAGCAGAGCCCATACGAGGTTGGCAGGGCGCTTTAGGCCGTATAGCTAAACATCCGATATCATGAGTACCGGAGCAACAGAACCCACCATGATTGGCACTAAAAGTCGCCCTTCATTAATGGATCTTCCTGTTGAAATCCGTCTAAAGGTATGATCTTATTTTAGCATGCTTTCAATCCTGGTTTCCGGCGACCATTACTGGTCATACTGCGAAATGGCCTAAAATGAGTTGAACTGTTCTTTGAGAAGGTTAGAAGAAGAAGAAAGGTCGACTCTTGGTACTTCCGAACCTTCTCAAGCCATTACTATAACTTGGTCGAGTGATAAGAGTAGCAAGAAGAGAGAGTGCACACAAGGATCAGTCTTTCCACGGGCTCTAAATGGTCAAGGAGTCTAGTTATGATTTGATAGGCGTCAAACATCTGCTCATCAATCGTTATGTCCTATGCTTTCAATCTTTTAGTTTAGGGCGAAAAACTGACATTCTATAGATATTCAAATACCTTTTGACATTCCCAGACGAGATCATGGTCCCGCCCAGAAAATTACCATGTGATTGTACCTCATCAAAAGAGATTTACTTTCCCAGAGTCAGCATCCTTCAGACGTGCAAACTCATCAATGACGAAGCTACCCCTATATTCTACTCCATCAACAGATTCGTTGTTTCTCTTCGTAACTGCTCCCCCGCCGCCCCAGCCTATTTTCCTGATCTAACGGGAACAGCTCTTGAACGACCATTTCTGCATAAAAATTTCACTTCAATGCCCAGGAAACCAAATTTCCAGCTTAGCTACTTCAGATGGAGCACTCTAGCGCAGATCAAATCTTTGTCTTTTATTAGTGGTAATAATTCTGGCTTCGCGGAAGATGTGGGTGAGAGATCTTATATGGGTGGTACTGGACTCCCTCCTATGAATGCTTCACCTCCTACACATGACGCGGGAGGGGGAGTTAATATGGAAACAACTGGAGTCGCTCCCATGAATGCTTCCCCTTCTACAAATGACACAGCAGCGAATACCAATGCTGATACCCCCACCAACGAGCCAGCCACAAGACCGGATGGATCATATCTGCGTCCCCGTCCATCCTTTGAATGCACCGGTCTCGACATCCTCGCCCGCTTCTCCGTCTCGGATCGCCAGTACAGTCCCGGTGGACCAGACGATTACATGGCACTCTCCCTCTCCAACTGGGTCAGTATGAAGGTCATGCGCGCAGAACTCAATGCTTTCCAAAAAGAGCTCGAGGTGATGATGAGAACTGTGCCGCTGCCGGCTCATGCAGTGCCGCCTATGCTACCTTTGCCAACCTCAATACAACCTATACATACCAGTCTGATGATGGAAATGGATTTCCTGGCGGGTGTAAATCCAGAGGTCCGTGAATTAGGGCATCCGACGGCGGCGGGCCCTAGTCATCCGCTTCATGGGAATGCTTGGGATGCTGGAGAGCAAGAGGCTACGCGGGATGATGATGTAGATTAGTTGCATTTTCAGGACGCATAAAAAGTTTTGTCTTTTTTTTTTGCTTTTTTAATGTAGATATATAAGCATTGTAGATAAAGATGAGAAATAGCTTAGATTGCCAAGGATGTTTGCTGTAGATTAGATGATGAAAAGATTTACAAACCAGAGAAATAAACACTTTCTTTTCCGTTCTTTGTGGGCCGCAGGTGAGTGTTACTATATATGCACTTAGCTTAGCTTGATTCTACCTATTATAGTATTATTTCTTCTGTACAGACTGTACTTGTAAACCCCGTCACACATTACAATTCACAAGGTAGGTAAGGTAATAGGAGCTAAGATATAAACAAGTTGTTATAACATCTAGGATTCATATCAGTCTACGGGTACACTATCTATGAGACGACATGCAAAGCAAAGCGACGCCCACATTTCTTCACTACCTAGAAACCTAGAATACGATATTCAATTCAATTCTTTAGAATCTATACATATACCTATCATTCCAAGTCTAACAAGGATGAGATACGAAAGAGCCGATACAAGCTTCCTTATTCTCACAATGTACTCGTATATACACATAAATCAAACCCTCTTCTTCTCCCCTACCCCCATCCCCCTCCCTCCTTTTATCACCCCATACCCCTCCCTCACTAACACCCCCCCCAAACACCAAAGAACCCACAAAAATCCCAACCCAACCACCCCCGCCGTCCCAACCTCAACCCACCCCGTGCCCCCCAAATCCAAAACCGGCACCGCAATCCCATCCATCAACGCCCCCTTCCCCACTGGAATAGGGTTGAGATGATAAAACATCGTCCTTGGTCCGAAAAGGCCTTCGTACCCCAGGTTCACACGATCAAAGGGGTTGACGGTGAATTTACTGCCTTCTTCTGCGGTGCAGGCCCAGAAGACGAGGGGTGATGGGATGGCGATTTGGGATGGAGGGGAGTGGGAGGGGGGGAGGTAGCGGAGGTGGAGGGGGATTTGGGATGTGAATTTTGGGGTTTTGGCGTGTTTTGTTGGGGGAGGGGCGAGGGAGAGGAGGAGGGTGGAGCCCCAGGTTTGAATGGTATAGGAGGGGGCTTCGAGGTCGATTGGTGTGCTGATGTATTCTACCCTCGACAGATTCTTGGAGGCGAGGAAGAGGGGATCGTTGAGTTGGTAGCGATCCGGGAAGAGGGATTTCGGGAGCGTAAGGTGGGTGTGGAGTGTGCAATCGCGGTCTGAGGACGGGAAAGGGGGCGTGGGAGAGGAGATGGAGAGTTCGAGGGTGGGATGGAGACCAGTTGGGAGGAGGTAGGTGGATGTGAAGGTCTCTGGGAGGGGATGGTGGCGAGAGGGGAAGGAGAAGAGTGTTGGGGAGGGCTTTTTGTGGTCCCCTATTACGGTGAGGAAACCGCCTAGCGAGAGTTCTTCGGGCTCTTTGGGGGGTGCGACGGAGAGGAGGCCGACTTCGAGACGGTGTTTGGCGTTGTTTTTTAGGTCGAGGTCCCAGGTTTGGGAGGACCAGAAGGTTGTTATTGTGAGGGCGTGGGAGATGGTGTCGTAATCTATGTCCACCGAGGATGCTGAGTTGAGGAGTGAGGCGCGAGAAAGACATTGAGGATTTGAATTTCGGCAGAGTTTATGGTCGATATAGGATTTGAGCTCGGCTATGGAGGAAAGGGGGGTGTAGTATTGTGTTGCCGCCGAGAGCGAAAATCGTTCGTTGGGGAGGGTTGTAAATGATTCCTGCGAAGCTATTAGTACAAATTACATGTATCTGAAGACAGTTGAATAATACCTCCGGTGATATACAATCAATATCCCCAAAAACCTTCTTCAGAGAAGGACATAGCAGACTCCTGGCAGTGTTAGTTAAGGTAGCATAGCCAAACCAAGGTACAATTTACGAATTATTGCTATTCCTCTGCGGGGTATAGAAAACATGAAGACCAGGTGAAAGTCTAGATACCATGGGCGAAATAGTATCATATGCCTTCTCGCTAACCCATCTTATATGTAACTCATGGCTAGCTTTGAGCACACGATATAGCTCCTGCGGGAGCTCATCGAACCCGAATGTTATCCGATCCTCCCTTGCTGCTTTGATATTCGTAGTCGAAATAGAATCGTCCGTGATTTTGATTGTCTCTGGGTTCACCGAGTCCTCTGGCTGCTGAACAAAGGTGATTCGTTGGCGCATTTTGTATGAAATATGAAGCTTTGAAGCAGATATCATGGGAAGAAGGTAGTTGTTCCCTCGGCTCCAAATAGCATGTGGCAGAATCGAGCACCCCTGTCACCGCCTTCTCTAATTAATGAAGGTATGACGAGGCAACCTGGAAGGCTGTGAATTCAAGCTGATCGAACCAACAGCTTCTTTGCTTCACCCCAGCCACCAAATATCAAACATATCTGTCCTTTTCTTTGCCCCTCCGGAATCCTATATATCAACAGAGGCTACTATGATATAAATCCAACCACCGCCTCGATTGGCATTGCACCCAACCAAAAAGTTCACAACCCCGCATCTGCAAAAATGCAGCTACCCAACCTCATCAGCGCGACTCTCATCGCCCTCCTCTTCACCCCCACCTCCATCCTCGCCGCAAAAGCCCCCAAAGACGCCATCCTCCTCTCAAACGTCAAAACCCTAACCTTGCGCGCGAACGCGAAAACCTCCCATCGTCGAGTCGCAGCCGTTCCCCAACTCACCTGCAAAGGCCCAGGATGTCGCCACTACAACGTCGACCTGATACGATGCACAAACCAAGGCTCGGGCTACAACACCGAAGATATCGAATGGTCCTGCCTCGCAAACCTACCCGACGATTTCAAACTAGGCAGCACCGATGTCCAATGTGAAGGGTACGCACATCGCGACGACGAATACGTGTTGAAAGGCTCATGCGCCCTGGAATACCGATTACTATTAACCGAGAAGGGCGAAGAGAAATACGGTTCTAGTTTCTGGGGAGGGAGCAATAAACATTCCAGCGGTGAAGAAAGTGGAACTTGGGCTTCTGTACTCTTCGTATTTATATTCTTAGGGGTTACTATCTGGATTCTATATTCCATGTGGGTAGCAGCTGCTGGTCAACGCGTAGCAGGAGGAAGACGCCCTGGAGTTGGAGGCGGGTGGGGAGGCGGATGGGGAGGAGGAGGCGGTGGTGGTGACAATGGTTGGGATCCGCCACCACCATACCCAGGCAAACGATATAGCACGAGAGCCAACGAAGGCTGGCAGCCAGGATTCTGGAGTGGTGCCTTGGGGGGCGCTGCAGCTGGATATATGGCGGGTAATAGAGGCCAAAGACAACAGGAATCTACGTCCTCCTTCTTTGGAAATGGGGGAAACCGTGCATCAAGTTGGGGAGGTGGTTCATCTAGAGCAAGTGGCTCTGGGTCAAGCTCGCGACATGAAAGCACAGGTTTCGGATCCACATCTCGAAGATAAGGACCCTGTCACGCATGTCAAATGTAATGGAATTTCGGAAATCAAGTGGTATTTGAGGAAATCGTAAAAAGGTTTCGCTTATTATTCATCTCTTGGTATATGGTACTTTTACAAACAATACCCCGTACCCAATGATAGGGGGTTCCCTGATGTGGACGCAATGTCGGACCTCAATTCCGTACGACTAGAAGAAAAAGTTTGATGTACAAAGAAAGGCTCTCATCTCAAGAGCAAATGCAGAAAGCCACTCCATGTAATGCAGTCGTACACGAACCTCTAGGGTTAAACTGAACGCCAGTAATTCATAACTCAATAACTCAAACAGGTCAATGGCATTTCCATTGCTTCTGAAGGACCGAAAAATCAGAAATCACATGTGGATTGTCATTACATCCATCTTATCGAATTTTTCGGCGCAATTAGGACATTTCCGCATGCGGTTACTGATTCGGTCGTCGACGCAGTGATTGCAAAATACATGGCCGCAGGTCTTCAAAGTTGTATTTTTGAAATCTTTCCGACAGATGGTGCACAAGGCAAGAGACTAAGAATGTTAGCATATGCCTTGAATATCCAGATGTAGTTTAGACATACTCTCAACATCTCCTCTTCACCAGACTGGTTGCTGAGACTCTTCAACTTCCATGTATCCCTTTCTTTCAGAGCACTTTCGTATTTGACACGAAGCTGTGTCAATTCCGTCTCCAAAGCGTGGGTTTTTTGCTTGTTGCTTGAATTCGCAGAATCCTTTGCTTTCAATAAACTGGTCAATTCCACGACTTGATTCTTCAGACTGTCAACTTTGCTGGTGGCTTCCCGGGTCGTTGCTTCCATCTTCTTGTTCTCGGACATGATTGCTGTGTTTGCTTGTCTGGTATCGCTCAATTGTTTCTCTAGATTGCTCGTAAGAGTACGGTTAGAGGCCTCGACATCCTTGAGCTGCGTGATGATATCGGAACTTTTGTGATTCTGTGTTCGAAGAGCTTTCACCTCCATGATTCTGGTATCCATGTCTTTCCTGGCGGCAAAATATTTCTGATCAGCCTTGGCCTTTTCAGCTTGAAGAATCTGAACTCTCTCTTCCAGGGCGGTGAAGTCCATGACCTTCTTAGTCGACAATGCCTGTACACGCTTATATGCGCCTTGTAGAGCAGGCATTTCTTTATTGATTGACTCAAACTCCTGTGCAAGAGCCTCATATTTGTGTCGCAGCTGATCCTGGTCCAAAGTATCGATGTTTGGTCTTGATGTTGGCTCGCAAGCTGCCTCGTCAATTTGCGTTCTAAGTCGACTTACTTCTAGTTCCAAAGCAGAAATCCGATCGTCCTTTGCAGTAACCAGTTCCTTGAGTTGATCGCTTGACGTGCGAGCGTGCTCCTCGTTCGACTTTCGCATACTAAGCTCTGCATTTAGTTCATCCCGGATGGATCTTATTCTCGTAAGGTCTGCCTCAGCGCGAGCCAATTGGTTCTCAAGTTCCCCAGTAATTATCTCAGATTCGGTTTCGATTTGCGCTCGGTATGCGGTTCGCTCAGCTTGATATTTTTCCGCCTCCTCTCGGAGTTGAATGTTGGTGGCTTCCAAATGGTTGATTCTTCGGATGACGTCCTCGTGCTGAACCCTAGTTTGTTTAAATAGCTCGGTACGTGCATAATCGTCCTCCGTAAGATTTGAAAGTCGGGTAGCTGCTGTAGTAAGTTGTTCAGTCAAGGATTTATTTTCGGCTGCAATTGCCTCAAGCTGTTCCTTTTGCTTTGCAAGGACAGCAACAGCCTCTTCATACGCAGTTTTGGAAGCTTTGCTCTCCTCGGAAGTACCATTGACCATTTCCGTGTCTCCATTTTCAGCCGATCCGATGCCAGTACCAGAGGAATTTGCTATTGCCTGTTGTTCAAGTTTGGCTACCGCTGTGCTTCTCACCCGATCCAAGCGCTTTTCGGCTTTTATGTAACGCAATGATGCTGTCTCGAGTCGCTCACTGAGTTCCTTCTTCTCGGTCCGTAATTTATCGACAGTAACGACATACTCCTTCTGTGCTGATAGCAGCTTTGTTAGTTTTGACTGCAAGTCTTGAACATCGGATGATGGCTTATCGCGAATTGAGGCCAGGTTGGTGAATATAGCTTGGAGCTTTGACTTAATCTCCTTGGCGCGTGATGCCAGGTGACTTTGAAATTCTTCACTACCCTTAAATTGCAACTTCGTCGGGAAGGATGCTATCGAAGACGTCAGCTTTGGTACTGTGTGTTTGGAAACGAACTGACCATCGACATCGTCTGAAGAAGGGATCCGATCTTCTACCAATAGTTTGACTTCGTCCAGCAACTGTACAGCCTTGTCAGCATGTCTCGTAGAGTATGATACGAGCTTGAAATTACCTGTGTCCACCAGGCGTTGATCACCCTCAAATGGTCATCGTGGTCGACGGAGCGTTTTTGGATATCCCTCAATTGTGATTCCAATGTCACCTTCTCCCGCTTGTACTCGAGCATTTGTCTGTAAATTGCATCCTTTTGGTATTTCTAAATGTGACATGCGTCAGCAAGATCTCGCACTTTGTATTCGCTCTTCTGAAAAAGACAATGCTTAGGACTTATGTACGTGTTCTAGCGGCAGGATTGGAATGATGAGGGTCTATGGTGAGCAAGCTGTCGAGAGCAAGCTGCGCATTAGCACTGGCTCCATAGATCATACCAGCAGTACACAGAACGGGAAGAGTCCCATACGGCGTCGCAGATACACATGAAATTGACGCAGGAACATGACATGAATCGATGTCGATGGAACGAGACTAATACCAAGGCTCGATGATGGAACATACCTCAAGATCACCAGCCCATGGCATATCTGCATCGGCAGACGCCTTGCCATTCACTGCTTGTCGCTTGGTTGGGGGCGCCAGATCATCACCGGCCGCTCTCTTCCTATCCTCCATCTTGGAGAAGGACGGATGAGACGAGGGGATGGTGACGGGGGAGGGCATCAGATTTCGGAGGCCTTGCGGCAAGCGACCATGCCAGGAAAGATTTGAGATGAGGGCGGAGGCGCGCTGGAGGGTGCAAAGCGCAAAAGAAGAATGGGTTGCGGCGGATCGGTGGCAAGGTGGTATCGAGACAGGAGGTTGAAGGTCCAAAGAATCGAGCAACGCCAAATCGCTAATGTCGTGGTCACGTGTGGCGCTAAAATAGCGCGAAATTACCCCGGTCGCTTGATTTCCTTGTGCCCCGCTGCTTCGTCGACCTCCACCTTGACTTTTCCCCAAATCAATTACGATAACATTCACTTTTTAACGCCAACCCTCTCCATCAACATCGCAAATAATCGCTTTCTCACCAGAGATATCTCATACCCAACTCGTTAGATGCTCGATACGAATAGCCGTCACCATGTTGAAGGGCAGAAATAAGAAGTTTGCGCCCAAGGTTGGCGGGGCTCGACGACCTACTGCAACCCCCGCTTCGACTCAGTCATCAGCGCGCCCCAGCGTCGAACCTCAGTCGGAGTCTCTCACATTGATGCCCAGCATCGAAAGAGATGACTCTCCCCCCCTCCCCGACCAAGAGCCTATCGCCGTGGAATCAGAAAAGGCAAAATCTGTCGTCGACATCACCGATTCCGAAACGAGTCAAAATGTCGAAAAAGAGAACGCGACCAAGCCACGAGCCACGACACCCGCCTCCCCAAAGAGAAAGGCACAGGATGATATACCCTCGGAGCCACCGGCCAAGAAGATTTCTCTATCTACATCAGCAAGAAATGAAGAATCAATTGCGCATTCGGCGCGTTCACAACAAACTGTTTTAGGAGACTCGATGGAAGTTGACCCACCAGCCGCGGACAGAATATCTCTCCCACCGCAAGCAGATCTCGATTCCACTTCGCGAGAAGCCACCGGTAATGTCATAGCAACTACCAATCCAGACAATGGCAACGCTCTGGCACCACGAACTTTCACAAATCCTGTTATTGAGGCACAGCCTGAAGCACCACGAATAGACAACGAATCGGACGCACAGAACTATGTAACCCCGACCAATACCAACATCCAGGATACAGACATGGAAGGGAATGACGTTGGAAATTCGCGAGCTACTTCGCCGGATGATCCACGGTCACCACCGCCAATGGAATACCCCACGCCACCGGGCACAAATGTTACGTCTGCCAGCCCTGCGCCGGGCCTGAATGCTGTTGGTGTGGCAGTTTCAGGTAATGGCGCCGCTGGTACTTCCATGACAGACGCAGAATCAGGCGAGACGGGACAAAGATCATCTGCTGGTCCTGCGGCAAGCTTAGATGGCGATGAACTGGGCGCAGAAGTTACGGCAGACCCTTCTGCTTCTGGAAAAGGAAAAGCCAAGAAGAGAAAAACTACAAAGAAGAGGAAGGCCCGGGCTCAGGAAGGCGACGAAGCAACAACTACTGCCGACACACCAACCGACAAGCCAAGACGTTCGAAGAAACCCCGTAGGAAGAGAGCAGATGGAGAGAAGCGTGACAGAAGACGAGCTGCGACACCGGACGATGCAGAGGATGAGATAGTCGATTTTAACGCCATGAAAGTGTCTGACTTGTGCAGAGATCTTCGCATTGGAAAGAAGTTTAGTCGCCACGATGCTATCAAGCAGAGATACGAAGAGTCGAAGATCAAGGCACGGCTAGCAAGAGATAATCTAGAAGTAGAGCAGCCCGCGGAAGAAACACAAGCACAGCAAGAAGTCGATCCAGACGCCGATGAGGACGAAGATGATGATACGGCCCTACCCCCTCCTCCCGGAGGAATAAGACAAGTCGTCGTTAATGGTCAGATTGTCGTAGACCAAAGTTCTACTCAACATGACGCACAAGCCGCTGCCAGAGAACAGCGTGAGGCAGTCGAGGTTGTTGAAGAAGATGATTACTCTCGGCTTATTACGTCAAATTCATTTGCTAAAAAAATGAAGACTCAAAAGTGGGATGAATTGTCTACGGAACTGTTCTACCAAGGCCTTGCTCAATTCGGGACCGATTTCGAAATGATCGCGAAAATGTTTCCTAAACGAGAACGCAAGTCGATCAAATTGAAGTTCAACAAGGAGGAAAGAACAAACCCCGTACGGGTTACCAGCGTCTTGAGAGGAGAGAAGAAAGAAATAGACCTGGGTTGGTTCCAAGAGAAGAGCAATATCAAATTGGAAGATGTGGAAATCCTCAACAATGAACGCGAAGAGGTCGAAAAGGAGCACCAAAAGATGCAAGCCGACTTCCTCAAAGAGCAGGCAGAATCCAATGCGGCCAAGGCAAGGGAAATCATGGGGGAAGACAACGATGCCGAAGAGTCAGCAGCGAACAAAGATGGCGGTGCCGCGAATTCAGGAAAGGGTAGAAGCGGTAAAGGTGGGAAGAAAGATAAGGCAGCCAGAAAGAAGAAGAATATTCACAGTAGTAACACTGAGGAGACGTTCGAGGTAATCGAAAGCATTGAGAGGGACTGATTTGTATGATGTTGGTTTTAACGAAGTTGTTTTGTACGAGTATTTTTGGGCTGGTCTGGGCATTGATCAGGGTATATACCTGGAGCGGAGGTTCTTTGATTTGGAGCGTGGGAAAGAATGGCGTTATCTGGGTGGCATTTGCTTCTCGCAGCGAAAATTGGGTACATACACATGGGTGGATTTTTGGCGCATTATGATACCCAGACGAGAACTGTTCTCATGTACCGTATCGTCTTCATTTTTGGACAATTGAATTGTCATAAAATCGTGAATTAAAAGAACAAACTTCTTTGACCAGACCTCCTCTATCCAAGAATTTAGTGCTCTCTTAGACCATTCCCATCCACACGCGCCCGTTCTATTCCTGTTCCCTAATCCTTCTTGATATACTTTTCAAAAGTAGGACCCACAGTCTTCCCACTCTTTTTAAGGTATCTCTTCTGTCCGCCCTCATAATCCACATACGTACTACCAAACCTAGTCTCATATCCCTCCGCCCACTCAAAGTTATCCATCAAACTCCAAGCCATGTACCCCTTCACATTCGCACCATCCTCTACAGCCTGCGCCAGGGCCTCAATGTATCCACGGTAGTACTCACATCTAAACTCATCATCCAGAATCTCCTCTAATGGCAAGTCCCCTTCGCCTTTCACACTCGTGCCATTTTCCGTGCAGTAGATTGTGGGGTAGTCGTACCGCTTCGATATCCAGAGTAGCAAATCGTGGAAAGCCTGGGGGTTGGGCCGAAGCCAGAAGGATTGCGTTTCGGGCCCGATGCATTCTCCGGACTTGGAGATGAAGGTCATGTCGAGGTTTCCTTTGAAGTCATCTAACGGCGCGGGCGTGGTGCGATGTTTTATGTAATTTGCCGTGTAGTGGTTCATGCCATAGAAGTCGTTGGAGCCTTTTACCAAGGCGATTTCTTCAGAGGTGAAGGTTGGGAGGCGGGAGCCGAGTTGCTTTTTCATTGATGAGGGGTAGGTGCCTAGGTAGATGGGGTCTGCGAACCAGGAGATGCTGAATTCTAGTTTGCGGTTTGCGGCTTCGACGTCGAGGGGGTCGTTTGGGTCCCAGGGGTAGACGCCGTCTCCTGGATTTGTATTAGCGAGATATAAGCTTGAAAAAAAGGAGTGGAACCGAGACTTACCATTAAGAGTAATACCAATCTGCCCCCCATTTTTCGGTTTAAACTCCTCTCTATAAATCTTAACCACCGTCCCATGCGCAACCAAAAAGTTATGTCCCACAATCCAAGGCTCCGTACTACTATCGCCCACACTCGACTTCTCCCTATCACTCGTATGACCCGGAGCAAACAATCCAGTACTATATCCCAAAATCGAACTACACCACGGCTCATTGAACGTAATCCACCACTTAACCTTCGGCAGCGCAGTAAACAACACCCTCGCATAATTCGCGTAATCCTGTACCCACTCCTCCTTATTCAGCAGCCCTCCATACCTATCATCCAACTCCTGTGGTAGATCCCAGTGGAACAGCGTGACCATGGGAATGATACCAGCAGCTAGGAGGTCATCCACGAATTTCACATAGAAGGCGAGACCAGCAGGGTTGACGGGGTCGTTCCGTCCACCTAGGGGAATGACACGCGACCAGGAAATGGAGAAGCGGTAACCTTTTGCGCCAGTTTCTTTGAGGAGGGCGATGTCTTCGCCGGTTCGGTGGTAGGAGTCGCAGGCTACGTCTCCCGAGGAGGCATCTGCGATTTTGCCTGGGATTTTACAGAACTTGTCCCAGATTGAGGGGCCACGGCCGTCTTCTGCGGGGGCTCCTTCGATTTGGTAGCTAAGAGTGTTATTACTTGTTCTTGTATTCAGAAACACTAGTACTTACGAAGCAGTAGCGAACCCCCAGAGGAAATCTTTATCAAGTACTTGACCGACCATGGTTTCAATTGAATCTATCTCAAATCAATTGACTTATAAGGTGTAAACCTAATGCGACTTTGCCAATACAATGGCAAGAACAAAGAGCAGAAGTGAAATAAATGTGAAGAGGGATCAGGGGGAACTCGTTGGCAAGAGAAATATCTTGATTTTTGTGATAAAAATTCAAAAGTTAAACAGGAGAAAAGATTGAAAGAAGTACACGAGCTTCTCGGTCCGTTCTCACCGGAAGAATACCTCAGCCTCTACGATGCATATAGGGCGTTTTTGTATGTTTCGGTCTGGAGCCCCCGCCCTATGATAGCGGGGTCATGGCCACGATGTTGGGGAATTGATGGGGAAGCGGGCCTGTTAAGCCGGCGGATAAATTGCACCGGATCATCTTCGGCATGGTTTTCGTGGGGTTTTTTGGGTGAGGTTTTGGTATACGAGTACATGGTTCAAATGTGTAGGTATAAGTGGGATAAACATATTTAGGGTTGGAAGTGGAGAAAAGCTGTGTATTTCTAGGGTTAAGTCCAAATGTGTTAAAATAGTAGGTAGAAGCAGCCCTGGGCTGACTACTTTTCAGTATTGTATCACTACTCCAATTGATATGTATGTTTTCAGGTTAGCCATTGGGTTTGACTTGCAGGGAATACCATTGCTGATCCTATATTAGGTACTAGTATCGTATTTCATACGACGCCTCTGGTTTCAAAATGACCTAAACGCCCTTATTCAGCCGGAGTCATCGTTCGTTTTGCTCTACTTTCTCTCTCTCGTTCCCCATGATGGCCTATCATATTCTCCCCGAGCCGTCAAAGATAGGTAAACCATGGACCCTTCAGAGATAATTTCGACTATCGAAACCATACCAAGCAAATCTCCTCATCAGATGTCGCTCACATTATTGTTCATTCAGGACCGTCCCCATTTATTGTAATATCAAACGACCCTTGAGAAACCTCGTCCCAAAGAGGTACATCAACAAACTAAATTTCAATACCGGTTGCCTTGGTATCATCTTCCTCTAAATCGCCGTGTTTCCTCTTTGCGGGACTGGCGTTCCCTGCATCACCATCATCGGTCCACTCCACAATCTCCCACTCAATAGTGTATCGCCCGGTCGGATTGGTACTCTGTCTTCTGCCCTTACTCATCCTGCCGAGTTTGCTACCTTCAACGAGGGTCTCAAACCAAGGCAACCCTTCGTTGACATCGTGCTTTGTTGTGCTGGTGGTACCAGTAGTGTTGGTTTGGATAACTGGCACAACATTTTTGACGATCTTCTGTTTATCACTCTCCACATCCTCCAAAGCTTCTTTGGGCAATAGACCGAGTTCCTCCAAGTCCCGCAGAGTTTCATTGGCCAAACTACCCAGCGTCAATGAGATAAAATCCTTGTCATTGGTATTGGGGGTTTCGGTCCAGTACGAAAGAGGGGTTCCGCAAAAGCCACAGAACTGACGTTGAGTATTCTGCTCTCTAGGGGAGGTATAGGTTCGGCGAATGGAGTTGTGCGATTCGTCGTCGAAAAAGGCAAATGTGTTTGACTCGTACCAGGAGAGAGGAATACGAAGCCAAGCGGAAAGTGGTACCGCTTGGGAGCGACCTGCAGCAAGCTTTAGCTTGGTTTCTTCAATTCATGTTATACCGGGACGTAGAAAGGCCAAACTCACGATGAGCTGCGCTTGAATCGAAAAAGACCTGCGCGACCTCTGCGGCATCGTGGGGAATGGATACCGTGTATTTGTTTCGACCGCAAGAACAGCCGCCGTGAAGCGGGTGGTGTTGGCTCATTTTGAATGGCGCAACCGCAGAGGCAATGGAATTGTGTTCGCCTAGATGGCAAGAATTGCAAAGTAAATGGTGTTTTGGTTTGGGTTTTGTACGGGTAGCGGCCAATAATTGAGTGATTGAGTGATTGAATGCGACAGAAGGTGAAGGAAACAATTGCGTTGGTCGTTCCTGACGTATTAACTATGTACATCCACTCTGATTGGTGGCCGAGAAAAGGACGAGGGGCTCCATGGTGGGGCGGAGGGGGCGTGGTCTGATCCCCGTCCAATGCAGCAAATCCGACAAGGACAAGCACCACCTCAACTGCTTTTTTTCGGAGCTTCTCTTCACTTTTCGTGGAATGTCCTGGTAGTTTCTCTTCACTGCCATCTCTACGAGCATCTCCTCATCTTCCCACTATTGCTATCCATCCATACCGAGGCTCCCAGGGGACGGGAGAGCCGCAGGAAATCAATACCTCGTTGTTCTTTCTTTTCTAGCTTCATACTTGACTGGGATCTAAAGTGAGTCTATTCTTTTTTGGAATTCGAAACAAGCAGAATAAGTGAAATACTTCAGTGCTTTGCAATCAACCATAACAGTGAAGGGGACTATTTACTGCTATTCTGCCTTTTCTGTCCACCAGAAGCGAAGGAAAGTATTCAGCATTTCGTACAACAGCGAAAGAGGAAATAGCTTCAATTTTCTCTACTGTAGCCTGTTTAGTATCCTAGGCAATATATACTGAAAACACTCGTCTAGTCTATCATTTTGGACATTCCGAGAAAATAGCTACTGTACTTCAAAACAATATATAAGCGAGGGCCAGTGTATTGAGTGGGTGGAGATAGATATGATAGCAATAGCATATAGATAACATGTTCTGTAAACTCGAGCTCATTGGCAGGAACAAAAAAGAGGAAAGTGTTGATGGGGCATGCAGTAGTCTCAGACATTCCTGACTCCTCCAATCTCTCCCACCCACTTCTCCCCTTCAAACTCGAGTACGCTCACAACCACATCAACTATCCCAATTGAATGTACCCAACAATGCGTTCTGTCGTTCGACATTGCCGAACTGCCTAGCCATTCCTCAGCTCCTATTATGTACGGGCAAGCAGGCAGAGCCAGTCGCGAAGCACAGTTCACCGTATTTCGCACCAACGACCGGATTTTTCCTCATATCTTTCGCAGTCCATGTATTACTCTACACGCACAGATGCACCAAAGAGCTCAAAAGATGACGATGCGGAGGTCAATTCTTACAAAAGAGAAATCATCCTTCCAAATACCAAAATGGGACAGAAAGCAGCATCGGAAGTACGAGAGTACCGGGAAAGCAAAATTCTAGCAACAGGAGACACATCTGTACACCAAGACACCAAAGGAACAATATCTCTAAAGATTTTTTGTTTTGAACCCGGGATGACTCCACGGTACCTGGATAAAACACTCATTGATAGTGAAGGTGTGACATTTGGGAGCTCCCATAAGCTTGGTATCAAGTGTTTAGCACTGGATGATACCCACTCTTATTGGGTTTACGCTGTCACGCCCCTATTGTTGGCTGGTATCTATGTTGTGACGATGATAATTCCAGACGTACCATTATACGAGATGACATGGGCAGGTCCACAACGAGTCACCACTCTCCCAAGGGTTAAGAACATTCAGCAAGAACTCGATGCTATTCGCACTCAATACAAAAACCACATACTACCATCAAATTCCTCTTAAGTGATTGCTGTGACTGAAGTTCTTCGTCGGCTAGTATCTGGCACAGAACTAGCTGAAGTGGAATGGGACGTATTAGTGATTGATGAACCAAGGTGGGTTTCAAAGTCTTGATGAACCAGGTGGGTTTCAAAGTCTTTGACTAAAGCTGAGCTAATAAAATCAAATAATAGAAGATTTCTCTCCGCCTCTGGTAAAGAAAGGACTAGTTGTATTCTCAACTGCCGCGATGAGACTTTGTAGAGACTCAACTAGTCTCGCGATTGTTTTAAGCAAAAAAATAGCTCATGTGCTCAACGACCCTTGCTTCCAACCTGAAGCACCATTAATATTACCATTAATATTAACATTATTCTTACCAACGTTGACAGCTGTCTACATGGCTATTCCTTTGCTGAGAAACTCTACGGCAAGACTGTTCCCATCTTTCAGTTATCCGACGATTGTGTCAGGTACAGGCGGCATGATGTTGAGACCCTATTGGAAGATAGAGAAGCTAAGAATCAAAGAAAACAACCTAGCATTCACCATGACAAACGCTGGATACGATATAACTTATAATGAAGTTTCCGCTGAGTTACAACGTATTTGGGGTTATGTTCTCAATTCTGATCTGGCTGAGTCCAAGAGAGGCGGTTGGAGATATACATAAAAGTGAATTGATTGGTGGGAGGCGTATAAGTTTGTCTTGCTAATGTGGTGTTTTAGTATGTTGCTTGGTGGGAAAAGCTCCTGCTGTCATTTCATGTTGGGCCGTAAGGATGATGTTTTCGAAATGTGTAAGATAGCCATGAAGTGCATATCTTCAGGTGTTACGTTACTCAACTCAATTCTAAGAAAAATCATTGGAAGGAAAGATAGAGAACAAAACAAACAAAGAAATCACTCCTCTCAAACAAGACGCCCCTACCAGAACGAGTTCTTTCCTATTAATTTTACATCCACTGGATCATCTAGCACTTCTTTGACATCAATGCCGTTCTGTTAAAGGAGATGCCTATTTTCTTCCCATTTGATTTTTCCCCTAGTGACAGACAGGGAAAGAAAAGGTATAAGTCTCTCTCTATTCTAATTCTGTGAAACAACTCGTCTATATCTCCTAGTCTTCATCTGGGCTATTGCATTATTAGCATCTCAGCCAGAAATCCGAATCTCAAAGTTAAGATTTGAAACGCTGCTTTTTGTACCTATCGTATACATCGACCTCGCTTAACTTCGTATACCCCCCTTTTCAATTACTACCCTACCTACCCACTCTCTTGATTATGAAAATTCGACTGCTGATATCCCGTTTCAATCATTTCCGTTCCGTGTTTACTTGCTTTTTATTTCGTGTCGGCTCCATATACGGGGCACTGTTTCACCGCCTGGCGTGCAGTAGCTGACTTTTTCAAGACATTCCTAGATAGAGATTGAATTTCGTAGGGGGGAGACTCATCCTCCAAACATTAGCGCTCAATGTATTCTGTCTTTCGAAATCGTCTTGGTCCCAGGCTGTTCATCCGGCCTCTTCGTACCAAGGCTTTCAGACATAACCACATCGCGCTTCATCGTATTCCGAACCACTGCCACGTCCGAGCTTTCCTCCCATCTTCGTCGTTCCTCGCAGATCATAGGCAATACTCTTCGCAAAAGAAGTCCCCGGGGAAATCACGACATGACAATGAAGAAGACGAAGTGGATGAAGAGGAGGAACCGGATGAAGAGGATGAAGAGGGTTGGTACAACGTGATAGAGATTAGCCTTCCAAGTACTGTGGAGGGAAAAGAACTAGCCAGCAAAGTGCGAAAATACTGGAAGAGTGAACTTTTGAGAGAGGGAGAGACGCCTTCACATCAACACGCCGTAGGGGAAATACCCTTGAAGATATTCTCTTACGTCAGCGATGGCCCCGACGGAAATCCCAACATAACTGTTGTCGATGAAGAAAGCGTTACGTTTGCAAGGCATGATCCGTTAGGCATCAAGTGCCTTAGGTGTCTTCAGGATGCCATCATGATTGATTTCGTCAAGTGGTATATACCTCGACTTGTTGCTGGGTTTTTGCTCGTGACCTTTTTCTGGTTGGCAAATCGAGAACCCTCTCCTGTTACTGGTCGACAGCAATTCATACCCAGAATATTCAGCATCTTTGTCCGGGAAGAGAGTTACGACAAACTTCTCGCGAAATGGCAGCATGATTTATTACCGCTAGATTCTACTGAAGTGATGGAGGTGAAGGAACCTTTCTAACGTCTCACTGCTGTTAACGGACAAGCGAGTACAGACTGGAAAGTTCTAGTGATAGACCACAAGCGCAGTCCCGGTACGTGACGTTGTGAAGCCCTTCATAATTTCCACTGGGATATTGGACTAAATGTAAATTTTAGAACTAGGAAGGAGCTACATAATTCGAGATGGATTGGTAGCACTCAACAAGAGTGTGCTGGCAGGGTTTAAAGACACAAACGATCTTGCGGTTTTTCTCAGCCGACAAATGGCCCATGTTATCGCCAATCATGAGGCCGAAATGAGAAGTTTAAGATACCTAATAGACTTTGACATGATACTGGTCATGTTTCTGCCTGTCCGCTACGTTTGGATCTTACCTGTCGGAGGAGTCCGCGCTGTATTGAACGCCTGGAGGTTTGTCTTGGAGCCTGACAGGGTCGTATTGTTAGCAGGCTTTCTTCTATGTTCATATTTCGAGCGCCACAGCATTATGAATAAAGAAAAGCTTCAAGATAGAGAGGCAGATGATCTTGGTTTAAAAATGATGGTGGAAGCCGGATATGAGATCACGGCCGCGGAGTATGAAGTTCTAGGAGACCCATTCCGCCGAATTAGACCAGGTTATATACCAGATGCTGATGCAAAATTACCTTTAAGACAAGGAAATATGTAGGATAGGATTGATCTGATTGTGGACATTATAGAATTCAAGTTTCAGAAATTCTCAACTCTCAACACCAAAAAATCTGCGCTGTCGATAGGTACACTCGGAATACAGCTAGAATGAACAAAGCACTCCTCTCTATCAAGACACTGCTATCAGTCCCAGGTCCTTCTTTCTCTGACCACCGTCCTCTTCATGGAGTGAGATTTGCATCAAAATGATTGAACACTATTAACCAGTGTTGCCAATTAGTTATCCATTAAGATTAGGGTATAACCATACCATACCAATGATCCAGAGGTTATAACCAAACTAAACCGTCCTTATTGGTGGTTATCCAATGATTAAAATGGTTATCCAATAGCATAATGGTAACCGTCGGTTACTAGTGGTAACCGTGATTTTGTAAAGTTGTAATTTAAAAAAGAAGCTATTTACTATAAATTACACTTCCGATTCCTAAAATCTAAACCTCTCCTTCCTTTACTGTACCGTGCTCAAATAATCAAAGTAATTACCTAATATAATATAAGAATTAGTAGTATTAATAGTAGTGTGACAGACGTGCTTCTGGACAGTCGGAACAAACAACACTCTATTCTTAGGACAAAAGACCAGGAGAGAAGGAGAGCTCGAGAGAGCTGGGAACTAAATACAGGTCGTGCGCGCTAGCTCCTTGCTAAGCGAATATGTGACATCCAGCCCTCGTGACCATAACCGTCACAAGTAGTGATTAGATAATATAGATAGATAATATAGATAGGAATGTCAGAATAGTATCAAATCTATCACGTGTATAATAACTAAGCAAGATAACTAAACAAAACACCAAAACCATTAAGAACCATTGGTAAACCGGTTATCATATATATCTATAACCAAACCATATAAATTAACGGTAAGCTAGAAATTATATCACCAAACCACTAAATACGGTTTGGTTATGGTAACCAACCAATAAGTAACCAACCATTGGCAACACTGCTATTAACCAAGCATTACTCGTACAATTTCCCAAACCACTTATTTCCCCTCCCTGGTTCTTTCTCCCCCCTTGGCTTCCTTCCTCTGAACTTCAATCAAACTCTTCTCTGCGATGTCTGAACCAGAAGCTCAAATTCCAGTACGTTCTAAGAGGCCTAGAGGTAATATTTAAGATTTAGAGGGATTTAGCTCTACCAAATGTTTTACCAACAACTTGTGTGCGACAAGCCCGCATAAAAAGGCTACTTTCAAACCAGCAGCGATCGGCAAAAGGAACGAGTTCCATGGAATTCCATAGATTCCATTCTATCTGGAATCCTCCTAGAGCTTATATAAAATAGAAAGATTCCTTCTATTAGTAGGCTCTAGAATAGAATATGGAATCCATAGAATTCCAGACTAGTTAAAACACGTGATTATAGGAGCTATATAGCCCTAGAGATTTAAGTAAATAGCTTGGTAGATAGATATAATAGAACCTAATACGTTCCTTTATAATTAACTCTAGACATATTTGCGATACTCGTACCTTATTTAGTATATAGACATTTAGGGGGACATTCACGTGATATGACTTGGTATCTGACGTCGGGTGGACTGCCTATGTTTAATATAAATAGGGTCCTGGAGACTTCCTATTGGTCGGCGGAGCGGGAGTACATTTCGCCGGGTTATGTGACAAATTCTAGCTGGAATTCCAGTTAATTCCATAGAACAAGAGGGTCTGGAATAGAATAATTCCATTAGTTTATTAAAAGGAATAGAATTATTCCAGATACCCCCCCTAGAATGGAAAGGAATTCCAGATGCCGAACGCTGCAAACCAGAAGGAAATTGTTGTACGTTGCTTGAACTTAGAGCTTTATAGAGGCTTCCACCGCCCCCCTTCGACTCTCTTACACCCTCGAACACCACCTGTAGGTACACAGCTGTTCCCTTCCCGGGCTTCCCCCTACTTGTAAGTCCTTAGTCTTTCCTCTCTCTCTCTCTCTCTCTCTCCCTGTCTAGGTATGTAGAAATATCTTAATACAATCGATAGATAAAAAACAAGTAAATAAGTAAACAAAGGTATACGAACATAACATCCACCAACCAACAAACTCGCACAACACCAAGATTTTACACCCCTATCGCCGACACATCACCACCCTAATGCGCGACGACCTTTTCATCCCCTATCTATCAGAACACCACAAAAGACAACCCCTAACTCCCGACGCCCCCACCCTAGTAGTCAAAAAACCCTCTATCTTCATCTCAACACCCATAGTGCTTAAAACATCACTACCTTCCGCCGCCATTAACTCAAGTAGGCAGTACATCTAGCACTATCATCACACAACACCCCCATATCCTTTTACCCATGTCCTTTCCTCATCATAGATTACCTTACATTTAATAAAACACCACAAAACAAACCCCACCTTCCAGCCACTCCCCCATTCTAGAAAAAAAGCCCTCTATCTTCATCTAACTCCCACGAAGCCTAGTCCGTCACTATACATCCCGCCGCCATTAAATTGCGCAGCACATCTAGAACCATCAACACAACACCCTCGATCCATATCCTTTTCCCACATCCTCTCTTCATTACATTACAAATCCACTTAATTCCTCACAACCACAACCACAACCACCTCCTTCCATAACCCCTACCACACCTTTCCAATTTCCAAAACATTTCCCACGGCATTATAGTATAGTTAGTATCCCATCTCCAAAGTTCCAAAGTTCCAAACAAAATACAGCACTCACTTACTTACTTACTACTCCCTTCCTTCCACACACACCAAACCCACCCACAATTCCACAAAAAAAGCAAAACAACAAGCCAAGCCAGGGGATTATTCATTTTTTTTCTACGACAAGGCTTCTGCTTGTTATATACCTACCTACTTTCCGAATCCGAATGCCAAAAAGGGGAGGAGGGTACGAATGCCAAATTCGGGGGGAAAGGCGAGTTATTCAAGTATAATTTCTGATTTATGATTTATTTCCTGTACTTATACATCCTGAGAGTGTAGCGTTGGGTTATTACCTAGTGTTGATGTACTCGTATTACTCGCACCTGGTGCTCGTAAGGAACATACGGGATTAAGCGAGGGGAGGGAATTTATCTTATGACTCAGACTACAAGTACCGACCCTCTACCCTCTACTTCACCTCCCACTTCCTCTTAAACAACCCACCTCCTCCCTCCGTCCTTCTCTCCCTCTTTCTCTCCCTCTTTCCAGACCTGGGCACGATATTATCGATGTGATATCGGAGGCTCGACGATAAGTTATCGTATCGTAAATACTTTGACGATAATATATCGTAGTCTTGGCGATGACCGATACAATATCGATTATCGGGTCATGTGACGCGGAAATTTGTAAATCCGCCCCCGGACTAATCAGCATGCTTTATTCAAGGACGCTCTTGCGCCTCAACACCACGAGCCCCAAGCTTACCACTACGACTAGGTGTTATTATTAACAAACGCTCTAAATTCAACTAAAATGCCACCACTCGAAGCTACCCCTATTCTACCTCGCAGAAACCCTCCAGGAGTGAGCGCTAGTATACAATTAGTTGTTGTTATTATAATTGTACTTATATCTGTTGCTCTTTTTATTCTTATAATAATCGTATTTTGACTTCAAATATCACCAAATCCACCTTGAAACCCCCCCAAATCACCCCCCAAAACACCCCCAAAGACACTCCTAAAATATACTAAGTTTAGTTACAATTATCGATATTATCGAATATCGTCACTTTTCAAACGATAATTATCGTTATCGTCTGAAAATAAACCGGCGATATATCGCGATAATCCGATAAATATCGTATCGGCGCCCAGGTCTGCCTCTTTCACTCCCCCTCACTTCCCTGCCTCCTTCCTTCAGACCTTACGCATACCATATCACTTCAAGGAAAAACTTCAGGCCAAAATAATATGATTCCCAAAAAAATGCAGAAGATTCTATTTTATATATCCATCCTTAACGCAACAGATATGCATCTATGCACCCATCCCTCATCACTCACCCATCGTCCCTCATTCCAAGACCAGGACCAAGACCAAGACCAAAGCCACATCCACATCCCGTTCGATTCCATGGCCAAAAATCCAGTACCCATCCATCCCCCAACTTGTTAATACAACCCCAAACCCAAATCCCAGAAACGAAAAAGAAAGAGAAAAACAGACAGAAAGAACTCCATTCCAGAAGACAAGAAAAAATGCCCGTCCTATCCAGCACTTGGGTCAGAGGAACGAGCACCCACGAAGAACAGAGAGAGATGAGAGGTCGAAAAACCCCCAGATTCATATCATACATCATGAACTCCCACTAGGTCCCCCATTCCCCCCATGCGGTCCCTTGCCCCCATCCAGAAGTAATTTAGGCTTAATAAATCCCTCATCCAACTGCTTAAACCACGCCGCATGATCTTCAGCCGTGCCATGCAAAAGTGAAGATATAGCGCCAGACGCAGAAATATGTGGACCGTCATTATGTGATGCACTTCCGGAAGTTGGGTAGGGAGTAGTATTCTCTTCTGGTTTTGGTCTGGGTGACCTCTTGACCGCGGGTGGGAGATCAGAAGTATCGCTTTCGGCATCGGAATCATCCGTAATGTTCGCTCGGAGGAGTTCTTGCTCACTCTCATGCTCATTTCTTCGATTTTGTGAGGGCTTTCGGCTGACGCTTCCTGTTCTTCCGGATGGACTTAGATTTCCACTGACATAACTTCCCCTGTCCGCCCTATTTCCATGGCCATTCATGCCTTGTAGAGCAACCGACCCACGTTTTGGAGCGTGGCCGATACCCGTTCCTGAGTTCTTGTAGTAAGAACCTCCCGGATGTGATTCGATATCGAATTCGTCATCACTGTCAATCTCTTCAACCACACCCGTTTTAATCCCCATAATCTCCAGCATTCGAGCGGTAGTTCCCCCGAAAATAATCACTGTCAACACCACAACAACCAAAACAGTTGCTTTCAAGGCCCATGAATTTGGTCCGGTCATTCCTGCTGCTAGAGCCACACCAACAGCTCCACGTAATCCAGCCCAAAACAACATGGCTTGGTAACTGTATGGTAGCTCATCTGGAACATCTCCCTTACCCTTGCGCCTCGCTCGATATCTGATGAACCAGTTGATAGCCCTTGAAAGCGGAAATACAGCGGCGTACCGAGCAACGCAAATCCCGACGACAGTGATAATAATGAACAGAGGTTTGAACTCGAGTTTAGATTCCGTAAAGAG
Source organism: Hymenoscyphus occultus (assembly GCA_900536445.1). Taxonomy (NCBI): domain Eukaryota; kingdom Fungi; phylum Ascomycota; class Leotiomycetes; order Helotiales; family Helotiaceae; genus Hymenoscyphus; species Hymenoscyphus occultus. The sequence goes on along the minus strand of UNPT01000035.1, from coordinate 83,781 downwards.
AGAAAGCCCTAGGTAAATGAAAATGAAATTTTCGGACAATTGCGCCAATACCTGGAAGAGGTATTTCGTGGTAAGTTGAGTTCGTCGTGACATGTTGTAGTAAGCGTAATGTTTCAGAGTGATTCCACAGAACAAAAGTGTGACGATTCCTAAGGAATTAGTATGGTTTATCTTTATCAATCTTGAAAAACTGCCAACGTACCGGACATATGCAAGCCATTTGAGAAAAAGTAACTGGCATACGCAATCAAAACGATCAAACAACTCTCGATTTTCGGGAATCGCCTAACGTAGGTGTATTTCAACACCAAAGCTGTTCCAATACCCACCGCAACACCAATCAACAGACTACCGAAGAACACAGCCAAGAAAATACCGATACCTTCTAGAAGACTGACGAATCCTAGAGTACCTGCGGCTCCTCCTTCTTTATATCGTTGTGCAGTTTCGAACAGGACAATAGCGACTGCATCGTTTAGGATTGATTCGCCAAAGATGACAGTATATAACTTTGGATCAACCTTGTAGGTATTGAAAATAGCGAGAATAGTGACTGGATCGGTGGCTGAAAGAGTGGCTCCTACCGAGATGGCATCGACGAATGTCATATCAAACCCATCAATGGGAATTCGAGTGTACAGCCAGAGGATTATTCCCAATACAATGGCAGATATGAATGTACCGGCGAAAGCGAACGTCAGAATCGTCCCGATGTTTCGAAAGAAATTGGCTTGATGCAGTTCGTAACCGGATGCTAGAATAATGGGAGGAAGCAATAGATTGAAGAATATCTGGTAGTCGAAGCTGACCAGATTTTGGATCGAGTCCCCATTGCTAACTCGAAGGATCAGGCCAACCGTCATTCCTAGATGACGTTAATTAGAGTTCTCGAAAATGACGCGCACGTTATACCAGCAAAAATGGATATGACTGTTTCGTGTACTGCTTCAACCTTCTTCTGCTGAAGCATGTAACTAGTGAAAAGCGCTGTTATGAGCAGCATTATCATGATGAAGAGGGCCCATGATGAGAAGATCTCTCTCTGGGAGGTATCGGGACCTATGCGCGCATCAGCCTTGTGTCCTTCCAACGGATCCGTGCAGCTATCGTACCCTCGCCTTCTGTTTCGTCATCCTCTCGTTCTGTAAGATCCAAATGTTAGCATCTGCTAATGGTCGTAGGATTCGCGCAAGTTGAGCTGGGCGCATACTGAGAAGCTGGAGGGCCACGTTGGTGATAAATTCGGACATTTTGGCGGACTACACGAGCGTAGCGTCTCAGCGGACGTTGCTGGAGAATAGAGTAATGTCGTGGCTCAACGACGAGCAGCGGCCCAAGAAGTGAGGATACATGTACTTGTAGCGCTGGAGAGTGGGAGATGGAGAATCGAGGGAAATGTCAATGTTCCTCTCGGTATTTTCACTACGTATAGTAGTAGTGAAGCTGGCGTTGGAGGCTACGGTGGTAGAAGGTAGGTAGTCACTAGCAGTAGCTCAGGATGCTTTTTGCGACAGCCGTCCTATTGGGGCACAGTTTAGGATTCCGGGGCCAGGGGGAGGCTTGTCGGCTTGTGAGGTCTGGGCGAGTTAGATTTACATCCATATGTACGCCAAAACTGAGACTAGGTAGGTACTTGCTTAATTACCACGTTCTAAATGGTACCTGCGTAATTACTCCTTATGATATTTTAAGAAACCAATATCAATTGTTTGCAAAGACCTTGGGGACTTGGGGGAAATCTCAGAATGATGCCAATGATTATTTGCGCAAGAGGGTCACAAGAACCAAATTCTCGGTTCTTCGCGGCACGCACACGCACACTCCTGATCCGTTTTTGCATGAAGAAAGCGCCACTGCTGTAACAGCTTCTGTTTACTCAAGTACGGAGATCGCGGTTAAAAGTCAAGTTAGTTATACCCTGTTCAGGGCCTATACCCTGTAGTGGCCCCTGTAAAGGCCGTAAGTACCCTAAAGCGCTCTCGGACCTAGAATCTACTATATTCTTAGAGTGGATCCCTAAGTTTTAGTAGTAGGTGCCTATATTTTAGAAACTAATCCCCTATATCTATAGTACATATAGGGCCTTTTTAAGCGAGGGTATACGCTAGCCCTAAGTAAGGTAAAAGAAGAGCTACTTTTTAATAAGTTTTTAACTATATTAAGGTAATTATCTATTTATAAGGTCTTTCCTTAAATACTTTCTCTTTTAATAACCTTTCTATACTTTATTATAGCTCTACTATATAAATTTTATATAATAGTATTAGATAAAGAAGATAATAGTAAAGTGGAATACTCTAGTAAAGTAGAATCCTATAACTTTAAGCTAAATATAAAAAGAGAGATAAACTCTAAGTTTAACTATTCTAATTTATTAAATAAAAAAAAGAAAATAGGTTCTTAGAGTATATAAAGGGTCTAGATATAGAAATACTAGCCTAGGATAATAGTAAGCTAGAGGATAACTTCTCTTTTATATTTAAACTAGCTTTAATTATATTAACTACTTCTCTTTTAACTATTTTTATTTAATCTAGAGATACTATTACTTTATATACCTTTTACTCTCTCTTACCCTTACCCTTACTTTTACTATTTAACCCTTCTAAAAGTACTAAAACTTATTATATAGTTAGAGACTATATCTAGGTATTATATATATATAAGAAGTTTAGAAAAACTACTATATTACTAAATATTAAGAAAGAGACTAGGGTAAAGAAGCGTTCTTTCTATAGAATTAAAGTAAAAGTAATATCTTATAAATAAAAGCTAGAATAAGTTATATAAACTTTCTATATTAATAATACCCTACGAAATAGTAAACTAAAAATTCTATAAGAGATAGTTAATAAGATTATATCGGTTATTATATAAAACTCTACTATAAGATAGTAGTTTTATAGTAAAATAACTAATAATATTAACTAAACTAAGGTATATCGTATAATCTCTAAGTACTATCTACTATACTTTAAAAGTATATAGCTTTAGTAACTTTAAGTTAACTATAAAACCTATTTTAAATAAAAAGGTAAGAAAGGCTTAGTTAGAGTAGTATAAGAAGTATAAATACTAGACTTTAAAAGATTAAAAGAAGATAATCTTTATTAATAAAACTTCTATATTAAAGAACCTAAGAGGTAAGTATAGAATATAAAGGTTAGTTAGTAAAGCGTACTATAAGTACGTTATAACTTGTAGGGAAAAGAGATATTCGAAGTTTATATAGTAGAGTTACTTTAGTTGTTATACTAAAAAACCTTATTATATTTGTAATAGTTCTAACCGGTTAGAGCCGTTATAATATTTAGGAGAAGAAAATAAAGAAGGAAAAAATAGTATATATAATAAATCTACTAGAGCGGAACTATATTATAGAGCTAATTTATAAGGCTAGGTAAGAATAAAAGTAGTAGAATAAACTAGTAGCGTATAAAACTAAGGCTAAAATATATAGTTAGACTAATTAAATAAAAGTAACTACTAAATAGAAGTTTATAGAGAAGTAAAATAAATATATTCTTAAAAAAGAAAGAGGTAAAATTAACTAGTATTAGTACTAGGAAGTAATTCTTAAGCTACTTCTTTTACCTTTTATAAAAGAGTAATAAAAGTAATATCTAAATATATATATATATATATATATATATAAAAGAATAATATAACTATATATACTTTAAAGTACTAGAAGGAGGTATTTAAGCTCTAGAATATATTATACTTACTTTAGCTATCTAATTCTCTTAACCTAAATATAATTAAGCTATATTAGTTTTAAATAAAAAAGAAGATAATAAAGTAGAGAGTACTTACTACTAAAACAAAGAGAAAAAAGGCTTAGAGAGAGTACTAGGCGAACCTATCCCAGGAGCATATTTAGATATAAATAAAATAGATTCGTAAGTATATAAAAAAGATTATTAAATTAAAAGAAAGAAATAAGTATAAAAAAGAGAGAAAAGTAAGCTAATTAAAGTAAAGGATTTACTAAATCCTTTATTTTACGCTCTTTTAATAAAGTCTTTTACTACTAAAAATCATATAAAACTTATATAAATTACCCTCCTTATAACTCCCTAGCTAGGCTAGCCGAGCTAGCGCTTTTATTTTACTCCTATTATAGGCCTATAGGTATCCTAGGACCCCCGGGACCCCCCTGGTAGCTATTAAACCTTAGCTATAGGGGTGTTCTAGCTAACTAGAGCCTTGCTTCAGGGCACAGGCCCTAAATAGTAGATAACTAACTTGACTTTTGACCGCGATCTCCGTACTCGAGTACTCGGAATTTATTTGACAACTGGAAGAATCTTCTCTACCTACCTAGGTATAGACTCTTGAAGCTTTGTGTTGGATTTAATGTACGGAGTACAAATATTACTCAACAAAGACACGACAGAACTTTGGGGTATTTCTATGATGCGATTGCAATCACCAGAATGATAGTGTGAGGTGCTGCTTTCTCTTCACGCAGGGTTCGGATAGCGCCTCGCGTACTCCGTAGGCTGGTACGTCACACCCAATGATTATCGCGAGTACCTGGCTCACCTGGGCTGTACAGTACCACCAGGAGCACAGCGATAACAGGTACGAGCTAGAGCTACCTTGGAACTCTGTGCTTCGTACAACATTCATAACTCATAGCCCACAGAGCTGTCTTGATGTCTCGCTCTTTCCTTCTGCCTCTTGCACAGAGGAATAATCTGAAGCCATCTGTACTTGCCTCTATATCAAACTTAGATTTACAAGTACGGTTACTGCCGACTCTCAAGAACTCCTCCCGTCCACGAGATCCTTGAAAGGCCCTGCTGACGACCTCTGCGAATCGTGTATCGTGTTCATCTCCCGCGTGAATCCACCCCCGGATTTCCACAGCCCCGTGATGGATTTCTTCTCGTGAATCCGAAAGGAACTTCCAAGGTTTTTTGAAAACGCTCAACACCGATTGCTCGAGACCGCTTGATACATTGGAGTTGCGTTGTGCTTCCGTTCGTGCCGAGTACCCCTCCCTCACTCACTACCGAAATCCAACCGATCCACGACTTCGCTCACGGCTGTGGACGCAGGCATCTGGGAAGGAAGAAACACCGGGGATTTGAAAGTTAGCTGGCAGGAAACAGGTCGCTCAGCCGAAAAGGAGTGCAAAACCCAGAATGGGGGGAGAAGAAAGTTCCCCTTCCCGGGGCAGGGACCCTGAAGACGAACCACCTCCAAATATAGACACGGCGAGAAACCCTTCTGTAGAACGAGCCTCGAAACCACTGAACGAGGAGTCACCCTTACTATCGCCCTCCGGACCAGGAGGAGGAGAAGAAGAAGAAGAAGGACTGATTGAAGGAAGAGAGCTTCTCTCCGAGGATACCCACGATGCATACCACGAAACCAAAAACACATGGTACATGATACTTTTGACGGTTAGTCTGGGAGGACTACAATTGGCATGGGCAGTAGAATTGTCAAATGGAACACCATATTTACTGGCTCTCGGATTGAGTAAATCCTTGATGGCCTTGGTTTGGATTGCTGGGCCGCTTTCTGGGACACTGGTTCAACCATACGTGGGAATGTTGAGTGACAACTGCCGGTCACGATGGGGGAAACGAGTTCCTTTTATGATTTGGGGAACGGCTGCAACTATCTTTTCGTTATTGGCACTTGCTTGGGTGAGGGAGACTGTCGGCGGATTTCTCAGTCTGTTTGGTGCGGATCGTGAGTCCCAAGGTGTGAAAGTCACAATAATCGTGGTAGCTGTGTTATGGATTTACATACTGGATATTGCCATTAATACGGTTCAAGCCGGAATTCGAGCCTTCATTTTAGACTGCGCACCAAGTCACCAACAAGGTAAGTGGTCTCATCATATCTATAAGTTTCCTTGCTAACGGGATTTCAGAAACTGCCAACTCCATGGCAAGTCGAGTTGTGGGAGTTGGAAATATTATTGGTTATGTTGCCGGATACGTCGACTTACCAAAGTACATGTGGTTCTTTGGAAATACCCAATTCAAGGTCCTCGCTGTCATCGCATGTATCTCTCTCAGTACCACAGTCGCTCTCAGTGTGTCTACAATCAAAGAGCGAGACCCAAGACTGGAAACAAAAGCTGTCAAAGGAAGCCCAAGTTTATTACGCTTCTTTAAGACCGTTTTCAAATCGATTCGTCGCTTACCACCTCAAACCCGAAAGGTTTGTGAGGTCCAATTCTTCGCCTGGATTGGATTCTTTCCCCAACTCTTCTACTCCAGCTCTTACATTGGCGACATTTATGTCCAACCCGCACTAGAAGCCAATCCACACATGATCCCCAAAGAAATTGATGACCTCTACGAAAAAGCAACCCGAGTAGGCACATTCGCCCTTTTAATCTACGCCATCACCTCTCTCACTACCAACGTTCTCCTCCCCTTTTTCATCGCCAGGACCTACGACAACCCCTCCTCAACCCTCTCTCAACGCTCCCAAAAATCCTACTCAACTCGTCTCGATCGTCTTCTCGACAGACTTGTGATCCCCTGGCTAACCCTTCGTCGCGCCTGGCTCATCTCCCACTGTGTCTTTGCAGCCTGCATGTTCTCAACCCTAATCGTGACATCCATCGGCGCAGCAACAACTCTCATCGGTATCGTCGGTATCTCCTGGGCTCTCACCCTCTGGGCCCCATTCGCCATCATCAGTGCGGAGGTCAGTAAACGCGATGCCCTCCGTCGTTCACGACAACACCAACTCTCCTCCGCCACAGATGAAGAAGACCAAGCAGGAGTCATTCTTGGAATCCACAACATGAGTATTGCCGCACCACAAATCCTGGCTACGATTGGGAGTAGTATCATTTTCAAATTCCTGCAGAAACCCAGAGGCACGCCGGGCGACAGGAGTATCTCTGTTGTCCTTGCTGCTGGGGGAATCAGTACGTTGATCGCGGCATTCTTGACGAGTCGGATTAAGGACGAGGTTGAGATTCCGGCTGAGGGCGTGGTGGAGGAAGCGAGGGGTGAGGAGAGTGGGAGGATGCTGGAGAGGAGGAGTGGGAGTATTGGGGGTTTGGAATATTGATTTCCCCCCCTTTTTTTGCCTTGATGGGTTATTTTTGAGGGATTTTTTGGGGGGAAAAGTATGGTATGGTATGGTATGGTTGTGTGTTGTATTCCTCCTTGGACTTTCCTAAATCATGAAGATTCTTGGAGTGTATCCTTAGGTAGCCACCCTTGGGAATTCGAGGCCTGCCCTTTGTCGTAGAGAAGGTGGGGTCGGGACAAGAAGAAGAGATGAAATGGGATGATTTAGACATTATTATGGTGTATCCTACTTACACTTACACTTACCCACTATGAATCCTCGTGTCCTGTCTGTGTCCAGTAGTTCTTCTGTCAAATGTGGATTATATTATGTAAAGATTTTGTGAAGGAAGGCTTAAGTAATCCCTTTAGGCAGTACCGTAGCTGCGGCGTCGCAAGACTCAGGACTTCCACAGATAGATGGGTGGGTAGGTGGGTAATAGCGTGGATTCAGGGACCAAGGTGTTTCACCGTGCGTTTGCATTTGATTTGATTTTGTGCTTGTGTTTGCATGATGTGATGTGTGGTTGTTGTTGTTATTGTTGTTGTTTTCTATACTACTTACATGTATGATGAGGCTATGACCGCCAGAACCAATAGACTCCATAGCTTGGACATGAATAATGATCTTAGAGTGTTGAGTTGGGATTGGGGTTGGTATCTAGTCTAGGTAACTCTACTGTAAGAACTGTATGTTCTAAGTCTAACTTTAACTCTAACTCTAGGTGACTCAGGATTCGTGGTGTAGGAGGGTAGGGTATGGTATGGTATGTCATGGTGTAGTGTAGTATTTATTACTAGTTTATCACTATCTATTTACTATTTCATCCTACTACTTCCTTCCCAAGTGTCCTTACAACATCCAAATCCAAATCCAAATCCAAATACTACAAGTATCCATGTCTACACTCTGGGGTTGAGTAGAAGACATGTCACATCTCCTTGGCCCAATCCACAAGCCCCACCGCATAGACCATATACTCACGCAAGATATCAGTTCAAGAAGGCGTTGGAAATATTAAGATTAGTTCATAGCATAAAGGGCACAATTCTTCTACAAAATGTACTTTGACAGAGGAGGGAATTAACGAAATGTTTGCTTACTGGTTACTGGCAGCATGCCTTCAATTTACTTAAAACTGTGAGCTCCTGACGTGGTATGAATGAGCAGTGTCCTCATCATCCATTGCGCATTGCTTCTATCCAGCGGAATGATATCGTGGCAAATTCAGATCCAGTCATTATTGGGGGGTAGATGGGAATATTCAGCTCGCGAGGTGGCTTGGTCAATAAAGGCCAGATTGGGTGGGCATGATTAGATAAATTTAGAAGTAGCCTAATAAAAGTTAGCAGTTATAGGCCAAAAATAGTCAACATGAAGAGGCAAACTTTGATACTAATGTTTTCTTTCTTTCTTTCTCTCTCGCTCTGTTTGTTGTTGACTATATTACCTGAAACCCTGTAATAGGGTAAATCCAACATTGGTAAAGGGTACTCCCCTAAGTCCAGGAATGCGGACAAGCTGCCTGGGGGTATCGATTTAGCAATTAGTTCATGCGTGCAAGAACGCCAAATCGAAATCCCAGCATTTCACAAAGTATGCAGACATGGTTATACCTCCCTTATACCTCCCTTTCCTCACCGTAATATGTTCCTTCTTCTGTTTCTTCAAGTTCAACCAGGGCCTTGGCCTCCCCATCCATCCAGACACTATCCTCAATATCCATCAAGATCTTACCCAAAGTCTCTGAATTGTCAATTTGGATTGAACCTTCTGGACCTATGATACTGATACGCTTCAGCTTTAAAAGATCCGGAACCAGGCTTCGCAGCCTTTCAACGAAAGGTGAGAATTCCGTGGGAATTGCGATAGAGAGATTCGCATCTGATCGGACCTGTTGGCCGCACCAAAAGAAATTGGTATGCAACTTGATGTTGGTCTTGTAGTCAGTGGCTCCTGTAGACAAACCTATACTTGCCTCTGTCGCTGAAGAATATCTTCTTTGCGAGGTAGAAGATGAAGTTAACCCCGTTTCACTTTCTTCGCTTGTACTACCTGAAGTTGATGTAGGTGGACTACGTTCGGGGCTGTAATTGTATTGACACTGCTCCATGTTCGCATTCCCTGCAAGCGGATGCTGGATCTGGAAAGACATGGCTGGAAGCTCTGGGAGTTCATCGTATTGTCGTTTTTGGTTTCCTTCATGAAATGATGGCGTCAATGATGTATTCGAAATGTTCGGCGTATTGCGAATCGATGATGTGTACGAATTAGGCAGCGTGCCAGACATTGCGGTCAGTGGCGTGTTTGGAGTGTACGGTGTACTAGGAATAGATGATGTGACCGAATCAGGCGGCGAGTCCGGCATTGGGGAATCATAAATGTTGAGGTTTCCATCCGCCGTTTTCCTGCGCTTTGCTCTGCTACCAGACGTGCTATCGCGTTTACGTTTCTGTGCAGCGTAGAGTCGCTGGCGTTCATTGCTGACTATCCGTCGTAGTAGAGGTACGGTTAATTTGATAATACTGATAAAAATCAGTGAGAAATTCCGAATCGGAAGAACAGAGGCACCTTGACCAGATGATACAAAGGAAAACCGCGGAAATGACTGAAGAGTGATAGGAAAACAATGAGGCTTACATTCTTCTGTTCAGGGGCCACTGTAGAATTCTCCCTTCATGAACCTCCGCCCCTATGCCCCAACACTTCTCCCCCCAACCCTGCTCGAGAAATTCTTCACAGCAGCTTGAAAGCATACCAGAGACATCGGTAGTGCGCGCATTGCGACCGACAAATTCCCGGCGTTCAGGATGTTTATCGTCCAACATGTAGCTTTTAGCAGCAGCTAGAAGAGTTAGATATAAAGGGCCGCTAATTTGCAGTGAACTGAAGTCTTTGGCCACAGCGTTCCCTACGTTCAATTTTAGCAGGATTCTTGATAAGGCAATGGGATAGCTTACTTTCTGTAGACTTCCGATATAGAGGCACAGCGGACTGTACACCCAATCTTCTGGCCACGGCGATGGCATTATCCGGCGGACTACATACCATCGCACGGGTATAATTGTTCTGAGTTTCGGAGCCATTTCTTTGATCATCGTCGTTACATTCGCCTAAGTCTCGCGGAGATGTTGTTATTCGTTTTGGCGACCCCAAGCTGTGATGCTCCCCTTGAGTTGCTTTCCGCTTCCTTGAGTTCAAAATGGAGCCTTTCGTGGTTGGCTTTGGGTCCAAGTTGCAAGGCGAATGCGGGAAGCTCTTGAAAAAAAAGTCTGAGGGGTCTGTAGTTTGGTTTGCGCAAGCCACCTGAAGGGGATTTTGTGCTGTGTCACGCTCTTCCTCATCTGGTTGTCGCTCTCCCTCAGAGTCGTGTTCTACCTCTCTTAGGCCATGTTCTCCGTTTTTTGAGCCATCCTTTACGGAGACATGCTCCCCCTCTAATGAACCATGTGTTGCCTCTACGGCGTCATGTACTTCCCCTCCTGTCGCAAGTAAAGAGTCTAGGTATCCAAGGTCACAGGCATTATCGTCGTAGCTGAAGTTGTTGAGTTGTTCGAGAACAGCGGGGTCATAGTCCAAGTCGCTGAAAAGACCAGAGTCGGGTATTATAAAGCCTGTTGAATTGTAAGTATCGAACAACACAGAACACCTGTCGGGGTCGGTCCCGCATAAGTGATTTACCATTCGATTGCCCATAAACTTGAATGTCAGAATCGAGGTTTTCAAGGCAGTCTTGGTCGTCGAGGGACAAGATAAAGTCATCTATAGAAGAATTCGGCGTATGCATCTTTGCCGCCTGCGAGGCTACAACAACCTACATTGCCATGTGCAAAACGAAGCAAAAAAAAGTTGAAAGACGCAGGGTTCTTGATGGGGATGCTAAGGTTCATGAAAGGCGGGGTTGGGGGCATGGGGGTATGGCCACATATTGGATTGGCGGCGTGTTGTACGAGTAGGCAACGGCGATCAAGTGCAGGTGAATCTACTCTATTGGCACCCCTGTATATATTTAAACACACTCTCCGCGACTGCCGAAACTCAGCAGCCAAAGCGACATCATTCACGCCCGCCATTAACTGGACCTCTACCGGGACCTGGACCTTGACATTCCCATACAAATCATGCAAGATCATTGTGTCTATCTTGGATAAGGAACGAAATCGGTACCCAACATCAACACCAGATGCCATACTCAACTGTGCAAATATCACCATGCCCACTCCCGTCGGTTCCATCTTGTTCTCCGTTGGGGCATTGCTGATTATTGCTCTCGGGGTCCTCCTGATCCTGCGCCATTACCTCCCCTTACGAACAACACCGGCATACCTCACGGTACCTATCTTTTTTGCCCTGGGACTGCCAGCGAGCATCGTACTGCTGGTGCCCATCGACCTTGCCTCCAGTTCTAGAGGTCACGATAGTGGCAGTCGAGGAATATGGCTTCCAAATGCGGTGCTGTTAGTTTCATGGCGCATAAGCTACTGGCTTACTTTTGCTCTCACATGGTAGGGATATTATTCCCATGTCGGGAAGAAAGCTAACGGGTGGAACTACAGGTTTATCTTGCCCGTACTTGAAGAATATGCCGATGCCGGATATCGAGAGCCCAAAAGCAGGCTCATCTACTCCCTCCGCGCCAATGCCCAATACCAGGCGATTGTTTTGGGAACGGGGTTGCTCGGGATGATATACTTCTTTATATCCTCAGGCGCATCATTGTCGTCGCTGAAAGGCTTAATAATGGCACTCGCGTACTGCTATTCCTTGATATTTTCAATTATGCTTATGGGTCATGGTTTGGTCGCAATTCCACGAAGCCTTTTCCGAAGTGCCAATATCAGCGGAAGACTGAGACGTATTCAGGCCAAGGCTGCCAAAATACATGAGAAGATGGAAGCGGCAATTGACAACCTGGAAGATCTCGAGGCGCAAGTTGCTGCACTCTCTCTACGAAAGACTGGCTCCGCCAAACTATTCAGTGATTGGATAGAGGAGTTAGCAGAAGAATCGCATTTCTCCGATTCACGACCACGCACCTTGACTCGAAGGATGTCTACTCCGAGTGTTACCATACCCAGTGTTATTACAGAGCGGTATCTAGCAGACCTAAGCCGGCAGCTTGATAGAGCAAGACATAGCCGTGCGAGATACCTTGACGAGTGGGATCGTATATTACAGTCTTCGACAGAAACGCGTGCGGTTTTAGACTCGGCTGCGTCAAAGCGCATTGAATTAGGCGAAGCCTCCCCTCACGATTCTTTTTTCGACCGCGTCACAATTCTCAACCCGTATACCCGATATATTTTTTCCTACTACTTCCTTCCATATTACAGCATTGGTCTCGGGGTCTTTCTTTCTTTGGCATCTTTTTGCATTATCTGGTCAGAAGTGATCAAATCAGTCAATCCTTTCTTTTCAATAATTGCCGTTACAGTTGTACACCATGCCGAAAACGAGAAGGGGCAGATTGGATTTGCTGGCCAGGTTATTTCGGCTTGTTGGATTCTTTACATGTGCTTTGCAGCCTTGGTCTCACTTACCGAAGTCAAAGTGTGGAGAGGAAGAGCGCTGGTAAGAAGAAATACGCATGGGGAAAGCGCTATGTGGTACGCTATGCAAGTTGCAAAACTTTCAGTGCCATTGTCTTTTAACTTCATCACATTTCTCCTCCCCGACACGTACGAAAGAACGGTATTCTTCAAATTTCTTGGTAAATATGTCGAGTTAACGCCTCTCGGCACCTGGTTCAACCTATTATTTCCAACCTTCGTTTTGATACCGGTCTTTGCTACCCTGTTTGGCCTTTATGGAAAAGTCAAGAATTGCGTTGGCTTTGGAGGCGTCATAGAGGACGAGGACGAAGAAAATGAGAGTGGCTATGGAACTGGTTCATGGCGTGAAGGTAGGGACTTGATCGAACGAGAATTGCAAGGAGCCTCTTCGCTAGGCCGACTTGCAAACAACGAACGCCGATTACACGTTCCAGACAATCCGAATAATCGACCCGCGCCAATCCTCTCAGTGCCAGCTGCTGAAAGACGAGCTTTAGGGCAACCCTCAAGTAGCAGACCTGGAGCAAGCCAGTCATCCGAACCTGAAGAAGAGAACTTTTTTGAGGCCTTTGGACACCGATTCAAAAACACGATGGATACGGTTCAAACGCCGAAATGGCTTCAGAACGTCGGAGACGGCTTTAAACGACCGAAGTGGATGGGTGGTGACGCTGAAGAAGGGGAACCTTCTCAAAGTGGCGGCGATATATCGCGTTGGTTTGGTGGTTCTGGGAGCTCGGGGAGGGTACGATTGTAAATGTCACAAGTCTGAAGCATAGCGGGAGGAGTTTTTTTGTATTAGAATAGATATCTGGATTACCACAGGGGGTATGGAGTTAACTTTTTTGAGTACTAACAAATAGAAACATATCAACATTAACATGAGCGTTCTGATTCAAACCCAGCACGGATAATTCTTGGCCCCCAACGATCGATAGCTTCCAAGAGATCATCCCAAGGATCGTTTTTTAATATGCTTCCACCGCGCGAGTCTCTGAATTAATCGTTCCGCCTCTTTCGTACAGCTTGCCTATCACACTGTAGGGATCTGGTCGATATTTTCAGCCTCGCATTGCGTAGGACAATGTATGATTGGCTGCTGTGCTGTACGAACCAGATCGTGACCGCCAGTGGTGCATCTCAGGATTGGTGGGTATGTCCTGCGAGTAGCCGGGGGAAGCGGGTGAGCCCCAGTTCTGGACTGTACTGCTTTGTGCCAATTGCTGTTGAATATTTGGGACCGAGGTCAGTCCACTATACCGTTGGTCGGTACGCCGGAAGGTCCCCTGATGGTTCCCCTAACGGTGGGGCGAGTGCAGGAAGGTTTACTTATGTGAATATTATGCTTGTTCTCTGCGCTTTCTCTTCTCCCTCTTCACTCTTTGCTTATTTCCTCTGTCTTCTTCGGGGTTCTTGTGATTTGGTTCTCTTACTAGCAATTGCTCCTTTACATTTTGTTGTGCGATTGAATACCGGGCGCATTTGGATGAGAGAATATACCTTGGAGAGTAATATGTAGTGGGCATCTCACCACTCTTGCATGCACGATGGACGATTATATGTTTAAGCAGAATGTGAATCGGTGTACCAATGTTCTCGAGTCAACGACGTATCTCGAGATCTTTTGTTACTCGGCAAGTTTCCCAAATGACACCCGGTAGTGAGCAGCTTACAATACTAATTCTTTGCTCCAGGACTCTCACTATGATACCGTCGAAGAACACCCATTAACACCCGATGAATTCGACAACTTCCTCCACCAACGTGTAAACTTCCCCGCCCCATCTATCATTTAAGATCCATCTAATAAAACATCTAGGGAGCATTCGTACCCCATACCCGGGTCCCAGAAGACGTCACATGCACGGCTTCCCTGAGGCTGATGTGAGTTTACCTCGTTTCCAGACTTCGGTTTTCGGGGTTAGGTGGTGAACTTGACATTTTTGCTGACATGGTTACACGAAAGACTTCAGAAAGATGCAGGGAACCCCGAAACTTTCTCGCCGCATGTGATTAGTCTGAAGCATCAGGAGTATATTTCTATGGTTAATGCTTTGCATCTTCCCTATCGGTCGATTGAGAGTACGAGTTGTGTGGGTCCGTTTTTTTGGGCGGCTTGGGATCAGGATGAGGTGGATCCGCATTTACGTAGGTTGCTTTTCTTCTAGTTCTGCAAGTACTGAGGGTGCGATATTTGTGGAAAGGGTATGACTGGGTTGAATTTGACACCAAATAATGGTGTTGTCTATTTTGGATGTCGACAAACCCCCTTTTTTTGCTATTCTTGAAGCGTTGCTACCAGGATGTGGAAAATTTCAGATTTTCAAAAACTCCAACACTAACAAGAGAAATTAGAAATAATCTACCGCAAATCCGACGTCAGGAAGAAAGGTTACACCCGGGGCTGGGAACTCACCTTATCCCACTCCGTAAACAACAGTATCACAACGGGTTTCTGCAAAGGAACACCCAGTTCCGACATCGTAGAATGCATCCGCCACCTCAAAGCCTGCAAAACCCAAATAGGCCACCCTATGCTACTCCCCGCAATCATCTTCTCCCACGACTTTTCCTTCAAAACCGACATCAAACAACGCGCTGCACGTGACTGGCTTCGTCGTCTGGAGCACGCTGTAAGTATGCGAACTGACATCCTCGAAACTGAGGGATACGTAGAAGGCGGAGTCGTAGATCTCGATGCCGTCAATAGAGATTTGGTGGAGTGTCACAGCCAGGTTCTGTGGAAGCGACCGAAGGCTTATATTGATATCTTGGATGGGCTTGAAAAGGCGATGGTTCGCTTTTATGAGAAGTTGCCGGAGGAGAAGAAGAATAAGGTTATGAGACAGTTGCATTCGAGTATGGTTTCTAGGATGGACTTTTATCGTGTCAAGCTACACGGTATTGAAAGTTACGCTCATACAACTCTCCAAAGGCTGGAGATTCAGAGGAGTGCGGTGGGTTGAGCCGAGTCCCCGACCCCCTTTTTCTTTTCCCTTAGCTAAGCGAGACTGATTTTGGGCACAGCTTTATAACATTATCGCGCAAAAGGAGTCTAAGTTGAACTTCCAGATGGCAGGCGAACAGAGGTATGACGCTTCTCTAAAATTTCTCAATTATATTTACTTAACTTTTCTCAACTCTAACCTCCTCCGTCCTTAGAAAACTCGCCCACGCAAGCAAACGCGACAGCGCAGCCATGAAAACCATCTCCCTCCTCGGCGCCATCTTCCTTCCAGGGGCCTACCTCGCAGCCGTCTTCAGCATGACATTCTTCGATTTCCACCCGGACCCAGATCAGCCCGTCATCTCGCAATCCTTCTGGATCTACTGGGCCTTTACCATCCCCATCACGTCCATGATCGTGGGTGGCTGGTGGTTCTGGGAGCGGAAACGGGAGAAGAGATATGAAGATGAGGACCGCGATTTGGAACGAGGCAGTGATGTTATGGAGAAGGATATTATGGCCACGATGAGACGTAGGACTATGAGTAAGGCTAGTACTTGGGATAATCATGTTAGTAAGAGGGAGTAGCTGTGAGTCGAAAAAGGGAAAAGTGGCAGGATGGTGGTTGGGGGCTCTGGATGGGTGTTTTGGATATCCTTCCCCTTGTTACCATCTCCTCCCTGCCCGGAAAACGGGGGAGATGAATGCTGTTTTGCGAGTACAACTTCGGGAATCATCCATATTCCTGGCTCTCAAGTTCTACTCGCACAACAGCAATCTTTTCTTCCACCCCCTTCCCACCAATTTCCCATGTCATGGTTGATCTTTCTTTTTTCTTCGCATGTACTCAAGACACCATGTGGATATATGATTTGGAGTCGAGCAGAATTGGTCTTTTACATTATTTTGGTGTGCTTTTTTATGAGGCGATGATGTTTATGATTACGAGGTTATGAGATATGGAAAAGAGTGGCGGAGCTTTTGAGGTCCTTTTATACAGTAGTACGGTGGTATAGCTATAGATTCTAGGGTATATATTTTGGACCTTCTATTGGACTGTTCAAGTGAAATGTGATTTTTCTTTTTGAGTTTGTGAGTTATAAGTAAAGCATTTTTTCAAATTTGGATTCTTGTATCTATCGTTGGTTAGTATTGACAGCCAGTTATCTTACAACGAGGAGATATATAGTTTTTAATCAGCCGACAGGATGTATTTCTGGAACAATGATGAGAAGAGATCGTCTTGGATACACCCTCTATTCCATGGCCAGATACCAAACTTAAGCGAGATCCGCCCCGATGCTCAGGAGGCAAAACTACCGCGGCCACCTTCAGAGCCAGAACTTGCGGCAGGAAATGGAGAGACTTATGGTGGACCGATTCAAACAAGGGACCAGGAGGGAGGTCAATCACCATCTTAGAGCTGAAATTTAGGGTATGTTATTATGCGTTAGATGTATGAGTATCAATTTCGTGTATTCTATTTAGTCGCACCATGCAACAATACCTTGGTTCTAGCTACAACAGCTAGAACAATCTCCGCGGCGCTACCCCCCGCCAATATCTCGAAGACTGTGATATCTGCCTTGAATTTACCCAGTAACCAGGCTCTCAGGTCGACAGCGAGAAGAGAATCTACTCCGTAGTTGTTCAAAGGTTTATTCGTATCGATTTCCTCAGCTCCTTTGGAGAACGAGAGAGATTTCGCAAGCTTCGTACACAGAGCCGAGGTTACGATGCTTGCTGCTAATGAAGGCGTAGATGCTGCAGCGAAAAGCGCGGACGGATCGGAGTTTTCCCCGGATTTTGAGTCTAAGGGAAGAGTCTCCGAAGATGGAGAAAGTGAGCAGGGGATTTGAGCCATACCCCGAAAGAGCGGACGGCTCATCCAGATTCCTTTTTCGATTTCTTTTGTTTTCAAGTCGGCGATGATCTCGACTCCGACTACCACTTCACAGGTGTCTCTTGTTTGTAGCGGCAGATTTGGGTCGCAATAATGTTCTAACACCGCGAGGACTTGTGGTAGGGTCAGTGGGGGATATATACTCGAAGATAGCCAGCAATCCATAAGGTGCTTGTTTTCCTCTAGTTTGAGCCATCCTGTGGTAGCTACAACTCCAAGGTTTATCGCGATTGACTTCTGGCGAAGATAGGAGTGCAAATTCCATGATTCAAGTATCTTGGGGGCTGTAGAGCGTATCCAATCATTGTGGGTCATCTTTGAAACAGAGAGTCCTGGATGGTGTAAGTTGCGAAATCTATAATATAAAAGAGAGGGAGGGAAGCTTACTTTAATGACCATAGAAGCTTGTATACATCCCAGTATCGGTGGCATACTAAGTGCGCACTCGGTTATGCAATCTTTAAGTGCTGAAGCATCTGTGATATCACAAGCTGGCGATGCGACTCGAACGCCGTGGTTCTCAAGTTCTACCAACAACAACTGGGCTTCTCTTGTTGTGAGTCCAGATCTGGATAACAGAATGAGATTCATGGCACCGCGAAGAACCATCCAAGACGCCATACTCCGTCCAAGACCACCGAGGCCACCGGAAATAACGTGGGATGCATCGGCTGAGAAAATGCGACTTGGATTGGACTTGAGTATTACCTAGAGAACGGTTAGCAAGACAATTGTAGAAGAGGCTAAGACTGCCGCTAACCTGGACAATGTCATCGTCTCCCACTTCAGTAACCATCTTCCCAGTGGTATTTCCGCTTTTGATTGATCTGAATGCACTATCCACCTCCGAGATCCTATATCTAGTAACTGGAAGTGTCGTAGTCATTTTCCCCGCGGTGAACAATTCGAACACCTTATCTAGAATCTTGCCAACCACCACTGGACGTTGCGCAATCATTGCAGCATAATCAATAGCGCTAAATGTAACGTTCTTCGAGAATTGAAACATTGGAAGATTTTTATGCTTGCTGATGTCATTCTTTCCAATTTCCACAAAACGGCCGTATGCTTTGATGCATTCCCATGTAGCAATAAGGCCGTCTCCTGAAAGAGAATTGATGATAACATCAACACCTTCATCATTTGTCATGCGCTTGATTCCTTCTGCAAAAGGCAAGTCCTATTTGTAGAATATGTGATCTTCAGGGATGCCAGAGCCAACTTCCAAGATATTCATCGAAGGGTTCTTATGTGCCAGAGAACCCAGATATTGACATACTTCTTTGTAACATTGGGCGCTTTCGTTAACATCGGCATAGAACTCCTGAGCCAAAGTGCCGTTGAAAAGTAATGCAAGCATATCAATATCGCCCCTGACAATATGCTCGAGTTTTGAAATGACTTCTGCATATAATTTACCCTGAGGATTTGTTCTTCGGATTCGCTCGACTACTGCATCAAATACAAAGGTGTTCTTGAGAATCTCCATGAATCGTTCTTTTTGATGATATGAAGCTCTTTCGTGGAATTGATCTAGCCCCTACGTGCCCATTTCAAGTATGTTTGAAGATGAGGCTTCAGTATAGCAGTCTCAAGACATGGCGAAGACAAAGTTTTCCATATGGCAAGATTCATCAAGAGAGTGATGTCGCCAAAAAAGTCAAATGGCTCATCCATCTTTCTTTGCTTCCTGCGACAAAAGTCTACGGCTTGATTGCCTGACAAGAGATTGGGATCTGCCCGCCATTTCATACCGCATACTAATTGCTTTGTAACTTGCGGTTGATCTGACATGGTATCTGCATATGCAATTGGAGTCATTTTAATGCCAGAAGCTTGAAAGAGAAGATTCCCAAGATTTCTGTCCAGCACGCACAGGTCACTTGTCGTATCTCTCTGGCCTTCGTAATTGGATGATGCCATCACGTTCACGTAATCGTCTTGAAAACTAAGCCCAGATGTAGATATCCACATTAAATCAACACGAGTCGGAATCATAGTGTTAAGGCGCTTCTCACTACCAGCCATGAGTGCAGCAAAAACGAGTTGAAAAATGCTATCAAGTGTTGCGGGATGAATGGTATAGGGATCTAGGTTTTCCCAGAGATTATCCTTCTCACCTTCAAAGGTCGAACAGTGGGCCGTTGCAACATGTGAGCCATCCACCAGAATATTTGTAAGCCGTTGAAATGATGGTCCATACTGGTAGCCGGATTCCTGAAGCTTTTTGTAAAGCTCGTTTGAATCTAACGAGCTTTGGGGAGTGATCCGCGCTTTCTCAAAAAGCTGCTTGTGCTTCTGTAATTTTGCTTTTTGCTCTTTTTCGCCATCGATGTTAGTATCCTCAGTTCGTACGGCATTCCAATAGTATATTTCCTTGACAAATCTCAGTCCATTGCTCCTCAGAGACAGAGAGTCGAAATAGTCTTGTGGCAGAATAATTACGATCATCCCTATCTGATTTGAAGGATCAATTTTGGTAACTTACTTGATACCCGCATGCACGTGGAAAGTTTCAAATCGACCTTGCTCAAGGGGACATCCGTGAAGATTTTATATATCTTAGCACACCACTATGATGTTTCGTGCCCCCAATCGGCATTCATCGTTGATTTTATCTTTCTTGGGCCAGATGCATACGGGAATAATCTCTTTTCGGGGTTAATCATGCACTTCGCAACAACTTTCTCATAAAGAAACGTTACACATTTTCTGACCCCTGCCTGTATGGAAGGGGCGGCGAAGACAAAGTACCCGGCACTAACTGACCTATCAACAGCATAAGCGGAACCCCACAGGCAACCAACGAAACAGTCAGGGAATAGGCAATAGCCTGCAGGCAGTTTACTGAAGGCGGTGGATTTGGTCCCCTCTGTTATATTCTCGTAGACGGGTTTCAAGTAACATGTTAACATCTTTCTATACTCTATGCTCTCTATAAACACAATTACTGTCAAGGGTCAATCATTGAAAGATCAAAGCAAACATGGCCCAAGAAGGCTCCAGCCACAATGTCTCACTTTCGAGTTACTACTCTAGTATCCTGGGATAAAGGAGGTTCTTACCAACATTGTCGACTTCATGGCCAAAAAACATCCACAAGCTCTATTTGCCGAATTCCCCGTCTCTCTCACATCTTACGATGCCGGTTTTCACAAGATAACTTATGAGAGTCTAGCCAATGCTGTCAACGCAGCAGCTTGGTGGCTTCATGAGATGCTTGGTGGACCAGGAAACAATTTTGAAACGATCGGATACATGGGAGTCAACGATCCGCGCTACCACATCATGGTTCTGGCGGCTGTGAAAGCTGGATATAAGGTAAAGGCATTCTCAGGAGTAAGTCAATATATGACTAGAGAGGACCTAATTCTTATCGCAGTTATTTCTGTCTTTTCCTCGCAACAGTAGTACAGCACACTATTATCTGTTCGACTCATTGGGCTGCGAAACGCTGATTGTAACCGATTCTATTTCACCTATGTTTGCAGGTGCTATTTCCTCACATGACCTGAATGTGTTGCAAGTTCCTGGTATACATGAACTTCTCGATGCGCAAACTCGTCCCTATTCGTACAATAAAACTTGGGAAGAAGCGAAAGACGACCCACTTCTGGCTCTCCGTAAGTAAACAGACAACTGATATTTGCAGTTACCACTTTCCCTTTGTTCGACCTAACACCCTGTTGACCACGATTCTCTTGTGAAATCCGACTATTTCCGATACTATACCATTGGCTCTTACAAGTCACAGAGATAATATACTGATTCCCCATCTGTTAGACACATCTGGTTCTACTGGCATACCAAAAGCATTGACTTGGACCCACGACTTCGCAGCCGCGTATTACAATATGAGTCAGCTTGACCCTCCTGCTGAATATGAGAGTCAAAACAGGCTCTATCAGGATAACCGAATCATCTCCTTCTTCCTACCCTTTCATGTGAGTAGTTTTGTATCATCACAAAAGAGGCACAAGCTCGGCTTGGTAAATGCAAGCTTCAGTACACCGGCCAATAACCCAAAGTTTCGCAGCTAATACTTGTTTGCTAGGGCGCTGCTCTTTTTCTCGCATTAATTAATGGAATCGCCAACAGAAGCGTCTGGATATACCCCCCAGCAGCGGGTATACCATCAGCAAAACTTCTTGTTAAAGGGCTCAAACATACGAAAGCTGATGTCCTCGCGATTCCCCCACCTGTAATTGTAGATCTTGCAAGGCAACCTGACTTTGTCGAAGAGATCTCTTCAAAGATTGATACGATCATCTTTGGCGGAGGTGACGTTCCCGAGGCAATTGGCTCAGCTCTCAAAGACAAGTTCAAGATGGTGAGTGTTCTCGGGGCAACCGAGATAGGTCTTGCAGCCGCAATTCGACCAGCCGGAAAATTCCCGTCAGATGACTGGCAGTATATCCACTTTTACCCAGAATTTGGAACAGAATTCAAGCACATCAACGAAGACTTGTATGCGTTACATTTCATCCGAAGACCAGAAATTTCCGAGCACCAGCTAATGTTTAAGCTTTTCCCGGAACTCCAAGAATACAACACACGAGATCTATTTACGCCACATCCTTCCAAGCCGGGCTTGTGGATTTACAGAGGAAGAACTGATGATATCATCGTATTCTTAACAGGCGAAAAGACAAATCCAACCTCTTTTGAGCACCATGTTTCTACACACCCAGAAGTAAAAGCCGCCTTGGTAATCGGTACCCAACGATTCCAAGCCGGTCTTTTGATCGAGCTGGTTGAGGAAGGGGAGTTCTCTTCTACGGAGCGAGCGAAAATCATCGAGGGAATTTGGCCTAAAATACACGAAGCCAACCAAGTCTGTCCAAATCATGCCATAGTAGCGAAGA
This sequence comes from Hymenoscyphus occultus, assembly GCA_900536445.1. Classification (NCBI taxonomy): domain Eukaryota; kingdom Fungi; phylum Ascomycota; class Leotiomycetes; order Helotiales; family Helotiaceae; genus Hymenoscyphus; species Hymenoscyphus occultus. Next base: position 61,458 of record UNPT01000035.1, on the reverse strand, counting down.
CAAATGTCCTCCTTGTGAACCCAAAGAAACCAATGGCACGTGCAGGCAAGGGCACAGTGCAGAGACATCTGACTTTATCAACGTACGCTGAAGAAATCGATGCACTCTATGCCGATGCCGAGAAGATGAACGCTACCAGTGACGATGTCGAGAAACTTGATGGCCAGGCTACTGTTGAGAAGTTGAGTTTGTTGGTGGAAAAGTTGGTGAAGAAACAAACAGGTTGGGCTGACATCAATGCTCAAGATAACCTCTATCTCTTGGGTCTTGACTCACTTCAGACTTTGCTTCTGGTACGCGACCTAAAACAGGCTGTTGGACTGCCTGATCTTGCGCCCAGTTCTGTCTATACAAATCCATCAATCAGCGAATTATCCAATGCCATCTTGAATTTATTGACTCAGAAAGAAACATCAACCAAGGAGCTGTACGAGAACCGAAGATCAGAAATCGAAAGTTTGATTCTCAAGCATTCGAATGCAATAGATGAGCTTGCTAGCACAATCACCACAGACAAGAAGTCTTCCAATAGTGAAACCAGTCCAAATCACGTTGTTCTTCTCACTGGATCAACCGGCAGTTTAGGTACATACCTACTCCAGGCCCTCCTCAAGAACCCGACTGTCTCGCATGTGTACTGCCTGAACAGGTCCTTAGACTCGTCATCAGTTCAGGCTGAACGAAACAAGTCTCGCGGTATAGTATTGGAATTTCCCGAGAACCGAGTCACCTTTTTGTGTGCGAAGCCCAGCGAAGAGAACTTTGGTCTTGACCCTCAAGTATATGACAAACTCTCCAATACGGTGACGGAAATCATATTGAATGGCTGGACGGTGAACTTCAACATACCTCTCTCCACCTTCAATCCACAACTCTCTGGTGTCGTCAATTTCTCAAATTTTGCCAGCCAAGCACGATATAAACCCTCGGTACTATTTATATCATCCATCAGTTCGGTCATAGAAGCAGGTGCAGTCATCCCAGAGGATGTGATTCGCAACCATTCGGCCCCGATTCCTATGGGTTATGGCGAAAGTAAATACATCGCTGAATTGTTGCTCGATCACGTCGCTAAACGGCTTTTCGTGGATGCTAGAATTGCTCGTGTTGGACAGATCGCCGGTCCAGCTCACATTTCTGGGACATGGAACAGGTGGGAATGGCTTCCTAGCTTGGTCATAAGCTCGCTTCATGTCGGGACCTTACCTGATTCTCTAGGAAATAGCATGAGTACTATTGACTGGGTCCCGATTCATATTCTTGCGAAAGTTTTGGTGGAGTTGTCATTCTCTAACACATCAACCGAGTCTTCAGAGAGGAGTGCTTCAGTCTATCACCCTCAAAACCCCCGCACCATGTCTTGGACTAAGCTCCTTCCTACCATCGTTGCAACTCTGAGTAAGCGGAAGGGAACCCCTTTTGAAGTAATTACACTTGGTGATTGGTTAAAGCGGATACATGCGGATGTAGAGTCGGGTGGTTCCGATATTGAGGATCTTGCTAAGCGAAACCCTGCCGTCAAGCTCCTCGGTACTTATGAGGTCTTTGCGAAGGAGCAAAGAGAAGGGACAAAGTTCACGACGGACAGAGCACAGGCTGCTAGTGCAACGCTGAAGGATTGTGAGGCTATTAGACCTGAATGGGTTGAGAAATGGTGTCAGGGGTGGTTCAAGCATGAGTAAACAGCGATAGTCTGTAATCTAGTGAGCTCTACCAGATATTAATACACATATTAGTAATGTCAATCTCTTATTAAAAACTCTCAGGATAAAAATATATGATTAAGAGACCACTTGACGAAGAACAACGCCGAACTCCTTACATAATGAATAACAGTGATGTCACGCAAATGCATCCAACAATAAAACTTAAATGTAAAAGAATTTTATTCCCTGAGATACTCTTAGATATACGATATACCGTAGATGACCCCCTAGCTCATTGGGAACCTCCCATATCTCCATCCTTCCTCAATCCTCAAAAAGAAAATGTTGCCATAACGCCAATATAAATGTTGTCTCCCACCTTCACCGAGTGTTCATTCATTGCCTTTCCAGAGGCTTCCGCTGTTTTATTAACCAGTAGAAGAAGTCATGATGCTGTTGGGTATTTGAAAAATAATAGACCTCCCCGAACATGCTTTGACTTATCCCGTTTCTTCTTCCACTTCCCTCAACTTTCATAAGACCACTAAGTAGCACTATCCGTTATCGACACCGAGCGATGTCGATCACTCTGCGCCGCCGCCGCCGCAGCAGCAGCTTCCTCTCGAATCGCCATCTGAGCAGCTGCCCGGGCACGCGCTAACGCGTTCCTTCTCTGTCGCAGTCTCCATTCAGGCATAGGCTCAGGTCTTTCCCAGCCAAAGGCCTCCGAGTTCCTAAGTTCTGGTGGCACTTTGAGAAGAATCACGTTAATCATGAGGTCAAGGAGATTAAGATGTGATAAGTACTTACCAAACAGACAAAAGACAGCGAAGTTAGCTGCATATCGTAGCTGGAAAGTTTGTTCCCCATACACTGGAACGTTGGCTGTGAACGCGTCGTTCATTGCGTGGTAGAAGTCTGCGTGTGGGTGCTCTAGTGGTAGATATCCTCCTTTGAGGAGCAGCTCAAAGAGGTATCCTCGGCGATTGGGATAGTACCAGGGTTGGTCTACATCAAGAAAGTCCGGAGCGTTGCTGCGATCGTACAGAGGAGCCGCCATTTGGGTAATCTTGTTCTTCGAGTTATAGAAGTATGATAATAGTACTGTGTAGGCTAAAGAGAACGCCTTATGACAATACCTTTCAAGTCGTACTATTCTATTTGCGGAGAAATGCGTGTGTGGAAGGTAGCAGATAGTTGAGAAGTTAACGCGCGTTTGACGCGCCGCGATATCACGCGATGGCTATCATAACCACCTTTGGATCCACAACCATCCATATCTTTCTCTGGCCATAGCTTTCCTCATACCTGTCTTACGAGGAATAAGTGAATCTGGGATGGTCTGTGCCTCCCACTCTTTGATCATTTCAGAGAAACAAGCTAGGAGCTGGTGTGAGTACAGCTGGTAATATGGAACTGGCTTTAATTTCTGTTCGTGCATGGACGTGAATATGACCCTTTCATTGATCATTTTTGGTATCAAATGAGGTAGAGGTACACCCAGGAAACAAAAAACGATGACCATGAAATGATAAGAATGCATAATTGCTCAAAGAATTCTGGAGCGTGGACCAAGGTAAGTCTTTCGAGTTCCACCATACTTTACATCCGTTAAAGTATCCGCGATTTGTAAGCTGACGAAGCTTGCAAAGAGAAGACAAAACATTATCTACCGAAGACAAAAGATATAAGCATATGAAAATTTCTAGAGTTGTCGAACTAAGTCGAGTACTTTCGTGACTTGAATGATGTATCAGTGTATCCTTACTCGCTAAGCGAGGGAAAAGGGGGATGGTGGGTCGAAATGCTCGGCGAAATTTGACGCTAGGTGAATGAAGCGTATGGCTCATACCCTTGAACCCGGAACATTATTTGGAGCATTGGCTTTTACTTTTCCTAGTCGTATTACGCATTTATCGAGTGTAGTGATGGTGTAGAATTATTTTAAGTGGCGCTCAATAAATTAGACGTGGGTAGGGCGAATTGCAAGTGCATTTTCGTGAGGTGAGAGAAGATATAATGAGGATACTCACTTCCTGATAAGAGACCTAGGTGGAAGAGTAGTATTCATATAGTGGAATGCTCGAGCTTGCTATAATCCATGTGACGGCGACGTGTGATAGAAACAGAAACGTGGAACATACAATTTTGAATAGACACATGTGATCTAGTCAAATGATACAACTTAGCATACTCTACTCACCAACCTACTCCCATAGCCTATAAGCAGTGATAGATAATGCGCTAATACAACAGCCTCCAATCTATCTAGGCACCTCCTCCATCAGCATTAAAAGCCCCATGGATATCGCAAACAAAACTTGAGATACAATTATCTACAACAACCACCAGCTACAAAAATCCATAAAAAGACAATCAAAACCCTATCCACAATATCCTACAGTATTAAATCCACAACCTCTTTCACCTAGTAACCAATATTAAACCAAATCATCTCACTCCCCACAACCCCCCTAACCCCCAACTCTAACAGCATCATCACCCCGTACTCCCCTCCCCCCTTCTCCCTTCCTCCATATCTATATAACACCACACACACAGCCATCCAACCACCTCACCAAAGCAACACACTCTCGTATCAAACCAAAAAACCGCAAACTCCCCAAAATAAAAACCCCCATTTCTCTACACTATACATACCACACAAATCACCACATATATAATACTCCCATAACCACTACCAACATGTGCTCATTGTTTTTAGTGAGCGCGAGTGTTTTAGCTTTCATTTGCCGCCAGATGGGGGTGAGGCAGCTCATTCATGTAAGGAGTGTTATGGTATATAGATACACCAGCTCAAATACCGTGGCACACACAAACAAACGAATTCAACACCCAAAAACGACAGCACCAAAAAAATCGACAATAAATCCATCCCATCCCCTCTCACTCAAACTCACAATCACACTTACCTCACACTTAACAACCTATATCTCACAACCTCCAACTTTCAACCACGTCTTACCATCTCAGACCTAGCCGTTACCAAGACATCCATCCACCCATCAAAGAAAAAAAGAAGGGCACAATCTGTATCAAGACACACAAGCCGCTTTCCCACCTAGTTCCTTTCTTTGGATGGTGATTTATTTTATACATTACCCATACATCCTATACCGTAAAAACCATCAGCCCATCTAATCCTCATCAAAGATCCAAAACAGGAATTCCGTCAAAGAAAGAAAGAATATATAGGGGAATTCATTATCAATTTGATCAAAACCCTCTTCCCCTTTCCTTTCCTATGAATCATAATTTCATAATATAATCTCCATCTCCATCTCCATACCCCCATACAATACCACCTACCCCCCAAATCCCAAACTCCCAAACTCCAGACCATCTCATCCTTTTCACCTTACCTAAAATCGCACTCCAACCACCAACCTACCCCCTTCTACATCCCCTAACAACCTCAACTTACCCCAGGACCCAGGTAAGTCCTTCCCCTAACACCCTCTCTAAATTATGTATACACCTACCACACACCTCCCTCCACATCGCAACACCAACCCCTCACCCCCCGTTTTTAGTCAACAATCCTCAACAATCTGAAGCCCCTGGTGGCCCCAAAAATCCGAAATCCCAAACATTACAAACACAAACACAAACACAAACAAAAGCGCACAAACGCACCCAAAACAAGACATCAAAAAAGGCGCTATCTATATTTCCAATTCTCTTCGCTGGAGTATCTAGGCACCTAGCTACCTACCAAAGATAACTTACTTTTACCACCCCAACCCATTTGATTTTTGAATAGTCCATTTCCATGATCATGTCCATTTAACCGAGCAATCCATTCATCTATCATCTTCCATGTCTATATTACCCCCTTCACGCCCCAAACCATGCAACGCTAAAAAACAAGAGTTCCACAAGGAAAAGACATCTCTTCGTTCGTAGCACTCCACTCTATTCCTTCAACACATTCATCCCATTCCAATAAATTCACTCATTCCCACCACTATTCCCGAGAGTCATAATTCCCAGAACCCCAGGAATAAACCTCCCAAATGAGGAATTTCTGACAAGACAATTAATGCTTACCATTAGCCTTAGCCGGACTTCCATTCTCCACAACCTTCGCATACGTATTTCCATTCGCAACTGCCTTCTCATTACCAACAGGCTTCTCATCACCAACAGGCTTCCCATTCGCGACAACCTTGCTCTTCTGCGATCGTCTCAAGTAGCTCTTAACAAAGAATCGGACGAAGAGTACAGTGAGAGGCGTAAGGTAAAGAACATTAAACCAAATAGCAAAAGTTTGACCACTCGTCGCAATACAAGGAACACTTTGATACTCAACATTATATTTGATTCCATCATTTCCAGTAATAGGTGCCACTTTTGGTGATGGAGTTGTGACCGGGGCATTGATGTTCTCTGCTAGTCCTTGTTCGCCAACTGCGTAGAAGAGGTATTTTTTCACAAGGTCGACGAGTGCGGTGGTGCTTGCCGCAACGCTTGCTGTGGCACTCTCGGAGGAAATGGCTGCTGAGGCGACCGAGGTGATTTTCTCTGCTGCTGCTTTGACGACTGGGACTTTGACTGGGATGGTGTAGTACACGAAGGAGTGGATGGCTGCGTAGGTTGCGCCGACGAGAAACTGTACGATTTGCATGGTTGTAAGGCTTCGTTTGAGTGCTTGTGGGATGGGAACAGAGAATGCTGTTAAGGTGTAGTATGTGTACTATTTTTGTTAATATATTTTCCTAGTTTCTTGTTTGATTTGGCTTACCATCAGAGCATGAATTCCCGAGTTCACAAACACAAACATCCAGATTGGAGGGGACATGTAGCGAATTCCAGCCCACATACACATCATCGCACCAGCATGATGATACGTTTGCAGAGTAGAACTCCTCTTTCCTTTCGCCAGAATGATCACGGTATCAAGAACCTCATAGAATTTACTGAGGTAAAAGAACCACCCGTAAAAAGCAAGTCCCTGGTTCCACAATCTTCCGTAATCAGTCGCATCTGGCAACCCCGCACTGCTAAGGAAGACGGAATCTGGAGACTGCGAAATCCAACTCGAAGAAGCCGGTTCATAAACAACAGCATTTCCCAACCCGCGAGGACCGTGGATCTTGCATAGGCTGTCGACTGTTGCGGATAATCCATCTGGACCTGACCATCCCGCGAGAGAATTTTGAAGCGCATTCCACATTCCAATGAAGGTCCATCCCGAGTACACAGCCAAGAATATGTTGTGCAAAACCACGAAGCAGAAGAAAGCTCTGGTCTTGCTGATTGCCCACGGCTCATTGCCCCTCGATCGGTTGTATGCGTTTAGAGAGCTCACAGAGACAGCATAGACGGCCGCGATGGTGATTGGAACTCGCACATCAAGAAGGGAGTTGTATAGCTCGGCGGAGATATTGAATGGAGGCGCAGAAAGGGTCGAACCTGCGATAGGTGGTGGGAGCGCTAGAGGATCGTGTCGAGGTGGGAATTGGAAGAGCGCGCTGTCTGGCTTTTCCAGAGAAATGGTCGACATGTTGACTTGGACTGTGGGTGTGGGTTCGACGGGAGAGGGTTGTGTGGGGGAGGGCGATGTTTATGGTTGAGCACCGGCACCTGTACCTTCCATAAGGCAGGCCGAGTATGCGGTTGAGTTCGTCCTGTCTCACGTCGGCGCTGCAGTGGAATGTGAAGGAAAGTGACGATTGTGGAGGGAGGGGAAGGGAAACAGAAGCAAAGGAAAGTCACGATAGAAGGAAATCCAAACTCAGATATGTTTCATCACCATAGTCGTGGTAGCACTAGCGGCAGCAGTAGTAGCAGTAGGGGTCTCTTTTTTTCTTTCGCCAAGGGTAGAATTGCACAGCATGGAGCTTGAATGGCTTAGTTCCTCTTTCGCCCCAGCTGGTTGGGAATTTGACATTTTGACATTTGTGTTAGCCCCAAATCTCTTCCCAACGACGCACTTCTTCCTGCCTCTTTCAGTCCACCTCAACCCCACCGTAATCTCCTCAACTCTCCTCAATTGCTGATAAGCCTCTAGATGCATCATCCCTATCCCGTCTGCCATATAAAAGTGGCACGTGAAGGCATTTCCGAGTGAATTGGCTGGTCATCATGGCAATCTTCCTCTTCCCCATTCTCACGGCCGAGGTTCAACTCTCCAAAATTTGTTGGGAAGGAGATGACGTTTTTCCAAAGGTCCATGCAGCTTCACCCAATCACAGATTCTTCCATGCGGACCCCTAAATCTCGGGAACCAATGGGGCCCGAGAAGTACCACGCTGCTTGGCAGCATCCATCAAGAGCCTCTTCTCGCCTTGTGTGGCTCGTGGTTGTGCTACAGTATGATCGGTGCTCCCAGCTCGCGGTGGTACGAATCAAAATCCATCGAGCACGCGATCTCTTGTCGACTGATAAGATAGTAGCAACCGGGTCAACATCAGTTTGTATGTTGTATACTGACCCATTGCCCAACTCTTCACCCACGTCGATTCAAGGTTAATATTTTGGACATGGACAAGCAAATTCCTTCAATATCAAACTCAAAATGGCCAGACCTCAATAATAATAGCTGGGTGAAAAGTTGGTCTCAACAAAATTCACGGGGTACATCACTCATGGGGAAAGTCTCCCGCCCTTCAACTCCCCTCCATGAGCGGGAGGCGATTTGTTAGTGTGCCGAGGTACGTACTTTGTTACATAAGAATTATTCTACCTTATGCTACTCGTTACGGGCCGTTGGGGGAACGGCTTTCAGTTTGTGTTCATACCGAACCTTTCAGAACTGAATGTTGGAAGTTGACACAGAATTCGTTGAAAAGAAAATGCCTTCGAACCTACCAAGCATACATCTAGAATCATATCAATCAAACATCAGACAAGATCAGTACATCTACGAGTTCTGTGTCAACTCGCGAAAAAAAAAGACATATATATATAGCATACTACATCGAAAGCACTCCTTTAGTAAGGAAGGGAAGGAGAGTCTCTATCTCGATATCTCAGCTTCAACTTCAGAGAAAGAGATCTAAGATTTTAACTTCTAACTCCCTCTTACCTTTCCCTCCTATCTCGTTTCCTCTTACGAATAACTTTAATCTACTTAAAATAGAGTATAGAAATAAAATCTCTAATAATTTTATTACCCTCTTTTTAATACTATATACCCTTCTAGCTTTAATTATCTAGTAGAGTAGCTAATAAAATAGTCTCTACTTTTTTATGTTAGAAAAAACAACTACCTATAGTTTATAAGTCTAAGGAGGTATAGGTATTATATCTAATCGACCTAATACTCTTTAAATATACTTATTACTACTATCTTAATACTCTTTTAATATATTATTCTATTCTTAAAGTTACTTAGTTAGAAACTAGTTTTTTATATAATAATAGATTATTTATTTTATTTTTAATAATAATAATTCTTTTAATAGTAAATCTACTATTTTTAACTCTAACTATAGATTTTTAGAATTAGTCTTAGATTATAGTAGATATAGAAAGAAGCTATAAATAAGAGTATAATATATAAATTATAAGCCTCCTTACTTAGTTAATTAATATATTAAAGTTAATATATCTTTAAAAAGCTTTCTCTAAGTTTATTTTTTATAGTAAATAGACTTATAAGCTTTATATAAGATATTTATAAAGGGCTTATTATAGTACTACTTAGGTACTTAGAGTTATAAATCTTAATAAATTAGAAGAGTTATAAGTATTAAAGAAATAGTAAACTAATACTATATTAATAATTACTAATAATATATAATTTATAAATTAGAAAAGAATTTATCTCCTTTTTTAAAGTATAGTTATTTTACTTATATAAAATCTATTAAGAGAATATAGTAAGGCTTAGAGATATATAAATTAAATTCTAGTATATAGAGTGTAAATTACAATAGGCTTACCTTCTTACTTAATTCTTACTTTATACTTTTACTTTACTTAACTTATACCCTAAGATAGAATACTTAATATACTATTTTTACTATACTAGATATAATTAAAACCTACTTATTAATATTACTTTATACCCTAGAATTAATAGGAACTTAGGAAGAGCCTATCCTTATATAAAAATATAAATATTACAAAGATAATTTCTCTATATTTTATAAGAATAGACTTTACCCTCTAAGACTATAATTAGAATCCTAACGTATAAGCTAATAAACAAAAAATAGGAAGTATAACATAATCCGTATTCTCCTAACAACAGCCGCTCCTCTTATCCTGCTTCCCTTATAAATATATCTCTAACCTAAACATCATATCCCCGTTATATTACACCGGTAATAATGGAGCTCAAATCAAGTCTGTCTTCCCCTGGATCTTTGTCTTACAAATTCGTTTCCAGAGTTCAGATTTATTGATATTGGTCCTGTGTTGAACCTACTGCTGTTCACCCTTTATGTGGTCGATTTGTGCTAGAGTAAGAAGAGTATAAGAATGTTTGGAGATGAATTGACAGTAGGCCCCGTTTCGATAGTAAGAACTTTTTAAGGTTTTTTGTCAGTGAGTTTCTTGTGCTTTTACGCACGAGATGAGATATGGCAAAAATAATTGTCTGGGAAGGTGCTTAGACGTGCGCACTTGAATTCATGAGTTGACTTTACCTCCAACCTGAGAAAAGCGGTATGTCCGTGGAGTTGAGGTCTGCGAATAAGAATGCTATGACACGATCTGGTTTCTCAGTGTTATATAGTTTGGGACAGGAAGGTACTTGCTGTACGTACAAGGAGCCCTCTAGGTAAATTCTTTGGTTGAATTTTTGAAATTTGTGAGTAATGTTGGGACATGTTTCTAGCAAGAGAAAACTAGAAAGGATAAGTGAGTCTCTGCTTGTGCTTTGCCAACCCCTCTATGGTATGGGAAAATGCTACCTGTTTTATATGAAGTAATAGGTACAGAATATATACCTACCAGAGGCTACATCGGAGGAGCTATGTGTGAAGGAACAACCTAAATTAGAACACAATACTGACAAGGAGAAAGGGAGGACGTTTTGGTGAAACTAAGGGTTCTATAATCTCCCAGAACGTCTGAGAGGAGCACCGTAGAGGAGCAACATCGTCAGTTCACTTACATTAGAAGTACAGTATGTCACTAAACAAGAACCAATTAATCTCTCCCACACTTCCTCTTTACATAGTAAGTAAGTTACCACATCAAACACAGGAAACACCGTATTACAATTCTCAACTGCCATCGCACTTAGTAAACAGCGAAACCCCTCAAGCCCTATATCCACCTTCCCAACTACAGTGATTAACGTCCAAAAGCAATTTAAAACCCGACATAATAATTTCGTCCTATCTCTCTGGTCGCCACAACATTCTCTCATTCGACAACATCTCTTCTTTTGACAGCAAAAGCCTCCTGTTAGTTAAAGCGAATCTACACTTCGCCGCTTTCGTTCTTATGACTAATAATATGCCCTATATGTACCATGTATCTCTCAGAGGCATCTTGCATACTTTATCGTGCTTATTGGAAGACAGGTGGCTGTGGTGTGTAGTGTGTATTGTGTTAGTGTCTCTAACACCCAGGGGTACCTATTCACTGAAGCAAATTAGTAAAATACTATACTTTCCACATGCATCAAACTCCTTAAAACCTCTATTCATGCTCAATCGTCAGTCGGTACACGTCACATCAAATGAGGCTTATTGTTGGTTTTATTCTGTATTACTGGCTAGCTTCAAGTGCTTACAGTATAATTAGCCCACATATAAGTGGAAAGCGAAGTATAAGCACCCTCGGCTACTCACCCCTTACGGGGGCAGTTTGACGAACTACGGAGTAAACGCCAAGTACTCGGACTTCGACCGTATTATAGACCAATCAAAAGGCTCTATCTAGCAGAACACGAAGTATAAAGTAGGGCAACTAATACACGCCAAGTGCTCGGACTTCCACCACATTATAGACTAAAAGGCTCTATCAGGTGGAAACACAGTATGGAGTAGGGCGATAACTTCGGCCAGGTAGGCAAAGAAGTACAAAAACGCACCCCTTTCGGGGGCATAAACGAGCTCGGTCCAAAAAGCCCTCCCAAATCGCCAGGCGAGCCTTCCAGTGAGGGGAATGTGGGTGGGACAAAAGAGCCCACAAAAGTGTAGCTGACGATATAGTAGTAGTAAATATTGTAGTGGTGTTGAAGGTATGTGGCAGTAGTGGGGTGGGATATATATTCCACCATAGCTTACTAAGCCTTCATCCTCATTCACTATAAATCCTGCCACTCTAGTCGAAGCTCACGAGTGAATCAAGCAGCTCAAGCGTCGCAAAAAATCCAATAAACAGCCGAAACCCCCTTCCCCCTCCCCCCTAAAAAAGAGTCGAGAAAAAAAGAAAAAAAACACAAAACCTTAAACCTCCCAGCGTCGACGCTAGGAGGCTCCCTCAGGATAAAATCCCCATTGCAGTTAGGATTTTTTCGAGGGATTATCTACGAGGGGGAGGGGAGGGGGGGAGGAGGAGCAGGATGGGACGTATACGGAACAGGTAGTGTGTGTGGTGCTGATGGGTGATCACACACTAACTGACTGGGCCAGGCGGGCAGGTTTAATACCAGTTTTGATGGGAGAAATATATGCTATTTGGGGGTATCAATGTTGTTTTGGGAGATTTGTGGGGTGGGGGTTAAGCGGAGGGCTGTGGTTGGTGGGATGACTTCGGGTTGTTGTTGGTTGTTGGTGTGGTGAATTGGGTTTGTGGGGTGGAGTGGGAGTATGGATTTTTACCTATGGGTATGGTGGTTTGGATTTTTAGATGGTATGTAGTACAAGTTGGAAGTTATCCTTGACCCTCCGCTGGGAATGAAAAGGTCACCCAACTTTTGTTTACCCTACCATCTTGTTGTCTCAAATAAGCGGCTCCAGGGACGATTGTGAAATTTTGGAGATCCCATTCGCGGATACAGAGAAAGATGAATATCTGGTTGGTTTTCGGCGGTATATTTATTTTCGATAATAAATTGTTGATCTTGATCGGTATCGATCTACACTTGGTGTCATTTTCTCCTCACAGAATTAAAGAGTATCGAATAGCTTTTTGGCTGAAATGCTATCTCGGGTACTTTTGTCCGCAGCATTTCTCTTTGGATCCACAGCAACAGTAAGTATTGGATTGCTTCGTAGGTAAAAGGAATGAAGCTGCAAGAATTACGAGATATCCCCAAGTCGAGAGAGAATAAGAGGGTTACTATAATACAAATAGAAGTCAGATAGGCTCTCTAATCAAGGTTAATCTGAACATGTATGTTGACTCCATATATAGCTTCAAGCCAGACCGGGGTGACATTATATAAATGTTCGCCCATATTTCGAAAGTGAGTAGAGAAGGAGAAGGGAATGTCATTAGAGAAGCACCTAGAAAGGGTTCAAGAAAAGAACACCTACCAAGGCACTTATGGAGAAAAAACGTTAGATGAATATTTTTTATAACACTATCACCTCCCCCTCAGACGACTTTGCTAAAGTATACTTGCAGGAAGTTGCGTACAACCTATGGCAGTCCAACATTTAAGAGTCCTGCAACACATGACTTTCCAAGCATAAACTATCTTGCGAAAAGTTCTTACCAGAAGGAAATACCTGACCAGTACCGAAAGGCATAAATCAATAAGCTAAGGTCATCGGCAGCCCAATTTTGAGAGGTCACCTTCAACCAAGAACAATTTCAGTCATCCTGGATTGCGCGCGGTCACTGATGAGATATACGTTGCCCGCCTCTTTCATGTGTGTTCGGTAACTTGGCCGTATTATCCAACTCTGTAATCTGAGATCTCCTAGCTTTGATCTTGGCCATAAAATTGACCGGTCAATTAATCTACCAAAGATCACACCAATGGTTCCGCCAAAATAACAGTTGTTGGCTGATGCCATCACAAATACCAAGGTTTCAGTGATTTCTGTTGGATGAAACCTATTCTTGGACACCTACGATTATAATGACAATTCCAAAGGCAGTGCTTCTTGCATCACTGGAGCACCTTTTGAGGATGGAGGCTTCAACAATGCACCAGCTGGTTGACGAGCCGTGGAACAGGTTTGAGGCAGCAACAAGTTTATTGGGGCGTGTTGAAGAAAACCCATGATTCGAAAGAGAAGACGACCCCAAAAGCAGTGGATACATATAGAAATGATTGAAAGGTTAACGCTGGTTCGACAGTAGCTTTACTTTCGACAGTAAAATATGCTGAAATTTCCCAATGCGGTAATTTCTTAATCCACAATCAGTACGCTGAACTTAGAAAGACTGGCATGGCAATAAAGGCGATGCACAGTTGATTGAGCCAGGCCGCCTTCTTTCCTTGCAATCACCACGACCCAGCTTCTCCATGGAAGAGCCGATTCCTTAAAGTGTTCTCGACTCGGAATCCAATGTGCGCCACCTTTTCCGGATTTATAGATGAGTTTCTAGCGAGCCCTGGCCCATAGGTCAAAGGTCATACTCTATGGCAGCAATTACGAGACATATCGTCGCCCCTATACTCGCTTTCCTAGCACTCGAGTTAAACTGAGGTGGTAAGCTGGATAGTCAACAAATCCAGACGAGACCAGTCGTAAGGTTTCTCTAGCCATGATCGAAAGAAATCCCTACACAGATTCATGATCGATTTTCGCACACAAACTGTCTGAATTTCTACAGACTTGAGCCGGCGATATCTCGAGCAGCATGGCCACCCTTCACTACTACAGTGATGGCGGATACAACACCACCACGAGCAAAATCATACGCGTCAGTGCGCCACTATGAAGTGATGGCTCAGGTTTTTCCTCTGCTCTAAATCGACATCGACTGTAATACCGCATACATTCTAGCCAATATAATGAAAAAGAAAACTCTAAAAACGATTCGACGGCAACTTTTCTTTCGACAGTAAACGGTTCTGTACTTTCTCAATAATCGCAATGAAGTAGGTTCAGTAAATCATAGTGGAGCCCGAAGGATATCACTTCGCTTTGCTTGAGCTACGTAAAACCTTCCTAGGCAAGTATGCGCCTTGATTGCGAATGCGATGTCTCTAGAAGAAACGGAGGTAATAATACCAACGAACAACACGATTTTGACGTAACTTCTTCAGTACCAATTTATCCCTCCTTGTTTCCCCGCTATGTCGATCGAGTTCTTTGTTATCATAGAGTTTCGCCTCTTCCTCAACGCTCTACAAAGATAGCTTGGCGAGTAATAACCACTTTGTCGATGTCTAACTACAACGTTAAAAGAAATCTTCTCGTTTCCCTCCTTAACTCGTCTCATCAAAAACCACCAAATCCATCACAAGATCCCTCCTTACAGGCTTAAGGTAAAGGGGAAAGTACTTGTAGCAACACACCACCATCCCACTTCCACAAAACCGAGTCAAAATTTTCCGTACCGTCGGTAAAGCCAACTGTTTCGGTATCAAATAGATGAAGACATGTGTAACCAGATGAGTAGTGACTAGCTGAGTAACAATATCATTTTCGTCCGCATTGAAATCATAGACAAGCCATTTCGCATCCACACCTTCGAGTTTCGATTTCAGTCCTGCATCGTCGATAAGTGCGGCGTCATAATCTACACCTACCCCATTTGCCGCGACGATATCAGAAGAATTCAGTTTATTGATGTGAGAAAGCAGTCCGATTACTTGAGATGTTTGTGTCAGTTCTGGAATTTTTGGAATTTTGAGTTTTCCAACATTTTGAAGTTCAGTGAGGAGTTTGATAACACTTGGCGTGAAAGGAGGGGTTCAGAGGATGGAGTTCGATCCGTACGCACGGAAATCACCATCTCCTGACCCGAGATCACAGACTACAACTGGCTTCGTGTCGGGCTTGATGGAGGTGACTTCTGGGATGAGACGCATGAGGGTTGCTGCTGCGCGCATGGTTGAGGCGGGGGTGGGGATATATGGTGCGAGGCTGCTGCTGAAACCGAAGGGGATGTAGTCAATGTCTTGGAAAGCGAATAACGGGGAGCCATCATCATTGTTCATTGCTGCAAGATTGAGAGCGTTGAAAGGCTTCAATTATATTTCTTGACTGTCGGGGTAGTGAAGTGGTTGTGTGGTGGCTTTTTGAGAGTTTCGATTGAAGACCCACTTATTCAAGCCTCCACAGACTTGCCTGAACCAGTTACCGAGACTTCGGTAGACTTCGGCTAACATTTGCCATCCGTGACTTAAATTGTAAGCTGATATGATTTGTTGACCTCCATTTTTGGGCGTAGGTTCTCTGTTCATTTATATTATTTACTCGATCCAATCCAGTCCGTATTCAAATCAAATTCCATTGTATCGATTCCTTGAAACTCATGGCGAAGGTAGAGAAGACGTGCTTCTTTGGAAGCTTCAAGGTAGTAAGGCAGACAGATAAGTCTTCTCAAGCAATTGGATGCCCCAATCTGCTAGCAGGCTGCTAGCGCCTTGTCGCCGATGCTGTCTAGATGTAACAAAGTGACCCAAATTTGTAAAACGTCGTATGTAAGCGTTACACACATTGTATCAAAAAGATTTGCTGTACTTGTACTCATAAACTAATGACAATGGATGAAAACAAAACTCGAAGCCTTACGTTGGTGAGTTTTCAAAGATGACTGCCTCATGAATATTCCGAAATATATTTATCTCTCTCTCCTGTCACGTGATCGAACTTAGCTAGAGGTCGGAGGTCGTAACTATTTTCCTTAGGCGCCTGACCAGAATTTTTTTTCAGCCCCTGCATATCAAGTGCCGGTGTGGGCGACGTAATAGCACGCAACCGATCTATTTTTGGGATCCAACAATACGTACCCTCGTTTCTAATATGCAGTTCTGATATTGCTGAGTTAAAAACCTCGCTTAAGTTTCACGATCACACCCCGGCATCTGAAAAGTTTTTCGAAAGATTCACATTGTCGGTTGACCTAGAATTCGTAAATAGCAGTTGTCGAGTGGAGTGAAGTAACCAGTTTCTGATTGGTGGTGTTTAATTTCTTAGAGAAGAGAAGGTAGCTAGCTAGACTACAAACCCTAAGGTTATATGCCAATGTCAGATCACGTGGATAAACACCTGTAGATGTTGCGACACAGACCTATACTCCACGATCACCATTTTCCTAGAATTTAAACATACTCTCTGTCCTCAGTAACATAAATTTACTTCAATCCAGCTCCTCAAATAGATAAACGTGGCGATAGTGCGAGTTAAGGAAGGATGCTACTACGCCGCATCTCCACGCGTCTCACGTAAAAGTGTCGTCGCTTAGACCCCTGACCGGCAGCCCCCAGCGAGGCTCATTTGACCAACTGTACAACATCATCCTAAGCCTGTTAGCACTGCCGCATTTCACCTCAAGACTCAGGCGTCGATACATAAATGCTTACAGTGTCTTGTTGAAAGTTAGGAGTCTCTTCTCTTTCTTAGAAAATGGTTATATTTTCTTTTCTTCATTTATTATTTTCTATACATTGCCTCTCTAGTTTCTTGTATTTGGAATTTTTCTTGCTATTGTGACGGTTTCTTTAGCACTCCCTTCCTCTTTCTTACCTCGCCTCCTGAATTCCGAAAATGCGGCTAAGAATTTACGTCCCAGTGGTTGTTCTTGTGACCATTCCTATCCTATATTTTGCCACCCGCGTATATTTCTTCATCCATTTATTCAAAGAGCATTCTGGGATCGCAATTTCACAAGCTGAGGTCGCGATAGCTTACAATACGACGAAAGATGTGAATGATCACGAATACACACAGAGAATACCGAAGATCATACATCAAGTCTGTCATGATTGGAATGCTGGAGACGATGCAGATAATCAGATAATCAGGCTATGCCCGGGGATTGGAGTATCATGAAAGATGGTTGTAAGGAACTTAATCCGGGTTGGGAGTTCAAGGTATGTATCGCCTCCATTTCTGTAATCCGTTGATACCTCGTCCTTGACTAATTTTGTATTGTAGTTATGGACAACAAAATCATCAAGAGAATTTATCGCAGGGTCCTATCCTTGGTTCCTTAATACATATGATGGCTACAAACACCCGGTGCAACGGGTAGATACTGTCCGATACTTCCTGATGAGACATTAATTATGGTGGCATCTACAGGGACTTGGATAACGTGAGACTCCAAAATTGCTCTCAATGTCAGAAATCACAGTAATCTAGGGATGCAATGCAAATCTCAACCCTACCCTCTACTACACCGCATTTCTTATGGACGGCGGTCGAGGAGTGCTAAACAACAACATTCTGGGCGCAGCACCAAACCACCCATTCTGGGAACTCCTAACTGATTCCCTGATTTCATACAATTACGATTATCTCTTTCCATATATCACGATCTCCTGGGCGTCAGAACAGTGGTTCGAGACCTCGGTGTGGGAACAATACCATTCCCTCGTCAGGCGCACAGCAACAGGAGAAGAGGGAGTTAGCGAGGCAGTCACCGAGTATCAAAAGAAGAATGATATCAAAGATATGAAATTATTTCGGATGGGAATGGATGAGCGAGATGGAAGAGATGAGGAGTGGGTCTTCTTTAGCGAGGGCCGGGGTGGGACTTGGGTACAATGGGATTTGGCAATGTTTGTGTGGCTTGGAGGACATTGGAAGGCGTTGATCTTTTTGGTTTGTGTGGCGATTGGAGGGATTGTGTTAGGGTGTATGAGACTTTGGGGTAAAAGGAGTAGAAGGACATATGAGAAGATCAAGGAGGATCACGATGTATGAAAAACAAACTGGAATTATCTTTGTGTGCTATATATATACTAGATGTTCAGAGAACCTAGATTCTAACATAAAGGGTTTTTATAATCAGCAAATAATACCCTAACACCACTTTCATTGCTCTACTTAGGGGAATAATAGAAATACAAAATGAGTTATATTAGCCTTGGTTACCAATGATAACTAAAGAGTAGTAATACTATACTAAACCACCATTACTTATAATAATTATACTGTTTAGTTATATTAAGAAAGGCCTTGTCCCTTACTTTTCGTTGAATATAGTATATTCTTATACTTAAGCTAAAGTCCTACTAGGCCGCTTACCATTCTTGGCATAGTATATAGACTAGGGAGCTACTAGACGTAGCCGAGAGAATAAGAAACCGAAGCTTTGTCTTTTACAAAGACCTTCTAATCCACTTAGTAACTATTATTAGAATACACCATGTGAAAGATGGTGCGTAAGTAGATATTTCGTGAAATTTTAGTCTTATTCAAGAGAGTCAATTCAGTGAGAGCAAGAGGCCATGTTAAACAATAGTATTCCCATTAACTATCTAACTATTAAACAATCATTAACAACAAAATCCAATGCAAAAAATTGCGTGATTTTCTAATTTCTTTTGTGGTCATCTTACGGGTATATATATATCTATAAAAAAGAACCCCCCCCCCAGACAAACGCCCGTTCCCATCCTTGTTCATGATTCGCACCTTCAACGTCCGCCTCCAGCGCTGAAAATTAGCGCTTCCCGTTCTCAATTGTTGCTCATGTCTGGTGAGGAGCCCCCCTCCTTCTTTTGGTGGTTTAGTACTCCTACTTCCATCATCTGTGGACACCCTCTTCTCGATATCCTCCTCACGCTAATTGTTTCCTCCTGGTGGTGGTTTCCCTACACCCTTTGGTGGGGTTTCTGAGGTTCCCTTTTAAGCTTCTCCATCAGCTTCTGGCACCCTTTTTTTGTGAGCTTGAGGATCTGAGTTTCCTGGTGGTGGCGGTTTACCAGCCTGCGGTGATTGTAACCATTTTTGGGCTTATCCGTACTTGGACCCCTCTTCTTGACCCCGGCCTCGAAGGAATCTTGGTCAGTGTTGCGCTTGTGACCAGGACTTTTGACTGTTGACGGATCCGATTGGCCGTTACTACTGTTATTATTTTTGTTTTTCTCTGTACTTGCCCCCACCCGAGCCCCTCCTCTTGTGACCTTTGGCGGGCGGTACTGGTGAGCCGAATGGGGGAGTTGGGTTCGAATTTGTTGGATCTTTCCTCTTCAAGTTGATACCCTCCACCCTCTTCTTGTTCTTGCCGAAAATCGGGGCGCCGAAGGGACCTTTGCTGTTATGCTCTGCTGGCTCCTTCCTCTTCAAATTCATACCCCCAGCCTCTACCCTCCTCTTGTGGCCTTTCCCCGGCGGTCCGCCGAATGGGGGTTGATCGGGCTGATTGGCCTCTTTTCTCTTAATGACCCTACCACCAGCCTCTACCCTCTTGTGCTTGCCGATACTCGGACCGACTAAGGAACCTGGGGTGTTAGGCTCTTCTGACTCCTTTCTCTTCTGCATTTCCATCTGCTTCAAGGCAGTGCTACGCCTCTTATACTGTATCGGTGTGCCGAAGGGGCCTTCGTTGTTGTGGTCTGCTTTCTCCTTCCTCTTTTCCATCTCCTTCTGCTTCAAGGAAGTGCTACGCCTCTTATACTGTCCCGGTGCACCGAAGGGGCCTTGTGGGGGTTCATCTGGCTTTAACTTCCTCTTCTCCGTCTGCTTCAAGGAAGTGCTGCGCTTCTTATACTGTATCGGTGCGCCGAAGGGGCCTTCGTTGTTGTGGTCTGCTTTCTCCTTCCTCTCTATATTCACACCCCTAGCCTCTACCCTCTTCTCATTGTTGGTAGAAGACGCCGAAAGGGTGGTGATGGAGTCGTCGAGAGGATTGACAGTGTTTTCAACTGGATCAACATCTCTGGTTTCGAGAGTTTGGGTTATGGTGAAAGCGAAGACGGCAGCAAGCTGCGCGCTAATGACGAGAGGTCTGAGAAGACGCATTTCTTCAGATGGTAAGGGTAAAGTTGAAGTAGATTCAACAATGTTGAATAGATCGTGAGAATCACGATAATATCAAGAATTGGTTTGAAAATGTGTAGGAGTTCCTACACTCCTGATCGAAATATCGGAATCTGGATGGTAAAGTAAGTGGTGTAAATGAGAATGTTGAGTAAGTGAAGAAAAACTTGATTTCGAGGACCGCACTGTTATATATACAAAACATATCTTCTAGCTAAGCTCGTACGATTCCAGAAGGATATCTTCACATAATAGTGCATCAGAGACAACCTTGGTAGTTTACGAACGAGTCGGAAAGTGACCTTGCGAGTCATAAAGTGAGGCTATACGAGTATGTGGGGCTTGCTTAATGCCGCATATAAGACGGATAAATATGCCAAACTCAAGGGGGAAAAGCTTTACAAGGGTTACACTACCCTAGTATTCTCGCTAGACATTCCCCCTGTTAGTTGAACGCAACTACCAGTCAGTACCCTTTTACCACCAGATGCGTTTAGCGAAACATAAGCGAAGAACAGATAATACAGACAGTGCACTACCAACGGTTAACTTGGAAAGACCGGATAGAACAGGCGGACTTCGCTCTTTCATCGCTAGCACTTCTTATTGTTTTTACAGCTTTTCCAAAACGTACTAGTATTACAATACATCTAAAGTTGAATCACGTGATAGCCCAGGGTTCTGTGTGCACCTGGTTTCTACATAGTAGACAAGATATCATTGATTCTAGTACTACTTTGCTCACTTTAGACCCCCTTGTTCTTTGTTTTGAGTACCCTCTGGCATCCGATTTGCCCTCATCGCATCCCACCATGTTATACCAACACTTGTTACAAAAGGTCTGCCAAACAGATTACTGTGAGAGCAAGATACTTTGAGGCGAGAGAAAAACAACCTAGCATGAAACAGTTGCGCGTTGTAGATTGCAACAGAAAAGAGGCGCATTCCCCCATCTGGGGTCGCTTGCGACTGGAGCCCACTGTTCTCCAGGTTAGAACAACCTATCCCTTCCTCAATTAAAAGGGGCAAGAAAGACGTGCACTCCTTATTGGCTGTGAGTGGCAACGACTGGGTTAAATTGAGGCCTAATTGCTTAGAACGCAGCCTGGTTTGGCCAAACGACTTTGTTTTACGAAGAAAATGTTCTGTGTGTTAAAGTGGTTACATTTACGCCACCTTAGCTGCACGCATTCTTGTCCCTTTAGAGTCTGTAATTTTCCGAAGTGAAGTAATTTATGCCACTATTCATAAGGATGGAGTTTCAGCAGTGGTTAACGAGAAAAATTTGCCATCTACAGCCAAAGTTTACGAAGCTCGTTTAGTAATGGGGGTCGAAACTCGGAATATGATTAATCGGCTGCTACTCAAGGCACAGATGACCAGCGCGGTTCTGGTTTATGGACCTACCTCCGAAGCCGGCTTACGTAAGCGAACCCAATAGGAGCAAACATAAGAATTCGATAACTGTATACTTTTCAACAGAAACAGCATCGGCATTTCATCATTCTGAAGATGTTAGTAAGACATTTGCGGCTTCAGAGAGAACTCATAATCCCCCTCGTTCTTTCCTAGCCTCGGAGAAAAACATTTCTAGCTACAGTAACTATCAGCTAATACGAGCTTCAGGTGGCGTTCTAGTTCATGAATCAACTTGTGTTGTGTTGAGAACTAAACATGAAACCAAACCCCCAGCTTTATGATCCGAAGTTTCAAAAATGTGAGAATTCGGATCTGTTTACGAGGTATCAGATTAGCACCAAACACAGGCAAGGAAACATTTTGTTACCTTCAACACTCAACTTATATCTCTCCAATATACAAGTGTTCCCGTTAGCTTATCAATCAATTCAAATACAATGCACTATACTTCCCAACCACCATCATTTCCCGACAAAACACGAAACTTCATATTCCTCAGATTAATGTGTCTAAGTGCGTGTTTGGCTAGGATATACGAGCAACTGAATTCTCGACGGCGTAACCTTACTTTTATAAAACTGAAGTGATTCTAGCAAGTCCGAGCAAGTGTACGCTTACGTGTACACACTAAACACTAGTTAAATACTGCTTGGCTTGAACAGGGATGTTTTACAATCGAGTTTTACAAATAATGGTTTTTTCTTCTCTATTATATAAATAACGCCTTTATTAGAGGGTCTATCAGGAGGGAGGGGGGCTATATAATTTATACCTGTATAGTTATATATATATATCAAGTAGTAGCATTAATGTTAGGTGTGCTACAGTGAGCGAGTCCACAAAGTATGTTTATTAGATCAGGATTTTCAGCGTATCGCGATACATCATCTGAATTCTATAGTACTGTACAGTACACTCCGGATAAAGCCAGATTGTGCACAAGTATTCGGACGAGTCCTCTTCTTTTCACTCGATGTACGGTACAGTACTTCTGGCGGAGTTTCCGGAAAAGGTGTATTTTCAGACGAAGGGCGTCAGTGTTTTACTAAGATCTTGGTGCTCGGTTCTCTGAGACCCAATCAAAAGACTGCATCAGGAGTGAATTGACGTTTTGTTTATCCGCCCTGGGTTCTAAAGATTAGTCCATTCAGGCTTTTTCTAGAAACTACGCCTGGAGGACTGTATAAACCAAACGGTCTCATAACTCGTTGCGAGTCAAGCATTCAATAGGCACCCCGGTGCAAGGCCTGCGCCAAACAGAGCCTAATACTTTAGATGTCGGGGTGAACAAGCTACCCCATACACCCCCTCGCCCTTTCAAAAACTTCAAGCCGTGAAACATAAAGCTTCGATACCGTTCCCGCTTGAAATTCTCTTTGACACAAAAAGTAAATCTTACAGAAGGTACCAACGGCGTACAGACATGCATGTTTCAAGAATGAGATGATTCCATAGTCAGACCAGACCGCTGGGCGAGCACGAATTTCGCTTAGAGTAAATTCTGGACCAAAACTAGGCCCACTGCATCGATGAGCATTGTGGATGGAAATGGAGTTGTGTTTGCAAGCAAGAGTAGCAGTAGTACGGCTTCAGAACGATGCAAATGACATGATAAAAAGATGTTAGTATCGAAGAGGAATAATGAAGTGGAGATAACTGGGATATTCTCCATTTCGCAAGAAGTCACGACTATGAGAGATTCATTTACCTCCAAACCAGAGCAAAACACTTATGATCACCTATTAGTCACAAGCCATAGAAATCTCTAGCAGTCTCAAAGCTTAACCCAATCAAGTCTGACGTGAGCTGGTGGAGCAGCTGAACAATCCAAGGGAAGAGAGCCAACTTACTTTCGAAGCATTAAAGTAGAAGCACAGCTTTGACAGTAAGGTCTGTTTTGACGGTAAAAAACACCATTCTGCTAAAATCTCAAGCACCATATAAACAAGGAGAATTGGGAAACTGATGATGCCTTAATTATGTAGACTGGCAAATTGCCAAAATTTGAACTGACTTACGCATCTCCTCAAACTCTTCGTCACTCTCAACCATAGCGCTGTCAACCATATATTTCGCCATTCTTTTCCTGACCAGAAGACCTGAGACTCAGAAGCCATTTTATGTCGGGTACCAGTGCACACAAAACCACGTCTCAGTAACATAACCCTGATATTTCATTCCAGGCAATGGTATGAATCAGCAGGCCGACAAAGTAGCTCACAGACCAAACACACCACAATCCACTCCGTCCAGAAAAGATCCTATACATCACTTAACACACACTGTAAAAGCCACCAAAACATCTCAGACCCCACCTACCCTCACAACTCTCACTAGCACAAGCGAGCTCTATACCAAGAAACCCTCAAACCCACCTGATCCCTAAGGCCCCTTTCAAAGACACAATCACCCTTTCCCAAAATAGAAAGTACAGTACAAGAACCTTACCATGGGAGAATCTGAGGTATAGGGATAGAACCAATGATACGGAATCCTGATCTGTGGTGTTATATTCTTGATACGTCTCTTCTCTATTTTCTATACACTAAACACTAAACACTAAACAACCGCTCGCTAATTTTACAACCCAAACACTACAACAGGGTAGCTATATTGATAATCTAATGAAGACAGAAACTAATGAAGAGAGAAGAAACCAAGGTCAGGATCTCTAAGTGAAATAAAGAATCTCAAGGAAACAAACACGCTATACCCCCTTTCCATAGTCGCTAGCGCGTTTATACCCAAGCACAAGTAAAGTTACGTGGAACGCTAAGTAAAAAACACCAAGAATCGCTCAAACGAAAATAAAGTAAAGAAAAATTTATTTCATCTCATCTCATTCATCCCATAAAAAGCAAAGAAAAGAACCCCATACTCCAAAAAACAAACATTCTCAAAAAAAAGTCTAGAAAGCGCACTCAATTCAAAGCACAAGTACCTGCCCAGTGAACTCCCCACACTCAATCATCCCACTCCTCATCCAACTGATCAATCAACCGATTCTCATCCTCGGGCCCATTCCTCCCATTCTGCCGGCCCCTCCCACTCGACCGATCATTCGCTGACACAGAAAGCGCGCTGTATCCCCGATGGGTGGGTAGACATCGGGAACAGGATGAGGTTGCGATGATGAATGCGTCCTAGTGGGGAGAGAATGTTAGCTTGTGTTTTGGGGATGGTGAGGAAGTGATGATGATTGTGAGGTGTGTGGAGTGAATTGTGAAATGGGGATGTGTAGGTACGGCAAAAGGCGTCCAGTGGGACGTGCGCTTTTGGTGTGATTGTGGGGGCTGGTGGTAGCAACTAAACTTGTTGCTCGGACGTGGATGAATTTGGAGGGGTGTCTTGAATGTGGAGGAGTCTCTTGAATTGAATGGATTTTGAGCGCAAGAGAGATTTCTATACTGTGTGGATAAGGTACAGGTAGGAAATGTGTGTATGTATCCTGAATTAAGAGGCTTCGCCATGCTATGACACGTCGAGAAAAAAGTGAAGAACGAGAACGAGAGAGGTACTCTGTACAAGGAGGTTTTGATGAATTTTGCAGAACTTTTTTCTTCCTCTTTCTTCTTCCCCCGACACCGTTTTCGAATAGGACCATAACTAGAAACAAATTATGCGGCAAAGGTAGTCATGATCACAGTCATGAAAGATGTGTAGACTCCCATGACGACCTCGACATATAAGACTTGTTTTTCCTCGTCGACATCAAAGGTCGGACCTCCATGGTGGGAAGAATACCCTCTCTCACGCTCGTAATCCGGGGGAACACTCTCTGCTTCGCGCGCTGGACTAAAGTAAACCAGCTCACCTTTATGAAACTTCCTATTCCTGCCCACATGCTGTAATTGGGCAATTGTCTCCATCCTCTCGCATGCGCCACATTGCGCTGGTAGAATACACCTCCGAGGAAGTAGACGAGGATGGCGATAACCCCAATGATGGAGAATACTGCTGCTGGTCCGGCGCCTTGTTTGGCGGGCTGAGCACTTATGCAGGCCTCTTTGGAGAGGACTTCGAAGGAGTATGCGCATTCGTCTGGGTCGACGCTGACGAAACTTATGGATGGCGCGGAGGCAAGTGGATCTTTGTCGCAATGGAAGGAAATGGTGGTTGATTTTCGTCCTTTCCCATCCTTTTTGTCTTCGTCGTCTTCGTCTTTTGATTTTGCTTCTCTTTTTTTATTACCCCCGCAAGGCGAACCATTTATGTATTGTAGAACAAGTCGCTTTCCTCGAATAGTAAGATTCGAAGCCTGTAGTCTGCAACACAGTTAGAGCAAGGTTACCTGATCACGATAGAGCAATACAAACCCCATGGAATACTTCTTGTCCCCCACCTCGTAAAAAGCACTAGCGTTCTTCCATAGTGACTTCTGGACGCCAACTAGATCTTCCGGATATTCCACCAGCGGAGCGCATATGTTCAAAGTAAAGTTGTATGGAATATCGTATCCTTTCGCATGGTAATCGTCCACCTTTTCCTTTTTCCCAGCCTTCTTCCCATCCTTCGGCGGTAGTATTGACAGCGGTCTCAGGTCATAGAACGCGCCGTTCGTCGATGCAACTGTACATGGTTCTACGACTTTTTCGTCTGCGGCGATGGTTAAACCGCCATGTAATGCGAGAGCAACGAGGAGGGTGCTTGGAAGCAATGGGAGATGCATATTGATCGCAAGTAGTCGCAATGCGCTCGCCTGGTGGCGTTGTTCCGTAAGGTGTATTGTTGGTGTACCTGCTTTGGTAGGCAAAGATATTGGGTTATTGCAGATTGCAGATAGTGTGGTGGTATCGCGAGTTCCAATGGTGGTACGGCGCAATGTGAAATTCCAAGGTCTATAGTGGTCTAGTCGTGGTGGAGTTTGGTAACTAACTTAAGCTTGAGGTCCCCATCCGCATCCGCCGCGCCCGAAAGACAGATCGCCAATCCCTGTTCGCCCTGTTGGGCCAGCAGTAGCCACCTCACCTCAGGCCAGGTACCGGGAAGCACGTGACATGCATACTCACTTACCTAAACCACGCTTGCTCCTCTGGCACCTTCAAATATACGTATCAACTGGCATTGGATGAATACAGAAGTTTTGCTGTAGAAAGCATGGTAAATTGGAGTTTCATTGATCGCGTATCCACACAAGACGTCTGTGACTACGTAGTGTAGTGTAAGACTTGGAAGCTTTTGAGTGCACTGGTAGTCTGGTTGTATCTTTGGGATGATGGAAATGAAACCTTTGTTGAGCTATCACAAAATGAAAATAGAAGCACTGAAAGTAAATTGAAAAGTGTGTCAGAAATAGAACTCTTGACCATCCTTGGTACTGGACTTCTTATATCGATCGGCTTTAATAGTGATCGCCGATAGAAAACCTGACTGCGCACCAGCCACATCTTTGACAGCCACCCGTTAGGCACGGACCGTTAAATGGCCACGCCACGCCGTACACGCGTAAAAATGGAATCATCATCATCACCCGCAGCTGCAGGCGACTGGGAGACAGGTGTAAAGGGTGGTGAGCGGAAACTTTGGAATCCGAGAGAGTAAACTGGTGCCATTGTCACCCTCGACGTCCACCACTCAACTCCACGGGCCAATCTCGACGAGCTTAAAGCTTCCTTGATGGGCTCTCTCTAAGAATCTTCTCCATCACCTCTAATACTGACAAGACAATTTGCACGGCAACGCAACCTCTACACAAAATGCCCGCAAAAGGAGGGAAATCAGCGGTTGCAAAACCAAAACCAGCAGCTTCCCATCTCCCTCATGGCTACGAATTTGGAGGACCGTAAGCTCACCCACGCCTCTTTGGAGATATTCTTTAACGGTATTTACAGAATTGGTGCTTTCGCAGTCTCCTTTTTCCTTCCAGTACTCGTGTATGCGTTTACCCTGCTTTGTAACGATATCTCTGGATGCCCGGTACCTTCCACCCTCTCCCCTTCGACCTTGACAATCGAGAACCTCAAACGAGATGTTGGATGGCCCGCGAATGGAGTCTGGGGTCTGGCAAGCTGGGATGTATCTGCGAAAGTTTTGGGATACTACTTTTTGACCTTGGTCCTTCATCGAATTTTGCCAGGAGAACATGTTGAGGGGGTTGAGCTTGCTTCTGGTGGAAAGCTAAAGTACAAGTTCAACAGTATGCTATTCCTTTTGTGTGCGTAGAGAAGGAATGCTAATCTATAACAGCTTGGTCTTCCTCCATGTTTACGTTTGCGATTCTGGCAGCTGGAACTGTTGCCCAAGGAGCCGACTTTCCTGTTTGGACCTTCATCTACGAGAATTATCTTCAGATCCTCACAACAAATATGATCATTGCATACTCTCTCGCAACATATGTCTATGTCAAAAGTTTTAGCGTCAAGCCAGGAAACTCCGACTTACGAGAGCTCGCATTGGGAGGACAATCCGGAAACATGATATACGATTGGTACATTGGACGAGAGCTCAACCCACGTGTTACTATCCCCTTAATTGGTGAAATTGACATCAAGGAGTTTGCTGAATTGCGTCCCGGTATGCTCGGATGGATCATTTTGAACCTGTCATCTATCGCACACCAGTACAAAACATATGGTTATATCACGGATAGTATTGCATTCATCACCGTTATCCAAGCTGTCTATGTCATGGATTCCTGGTGGATGGAGAATGCAATCCTTACCACAATGGACATCACCACTGACGGCTTTGGTTTTATGCTTGCCTTTGGCGATCTTGTTTGGTTACCATATATCTACTCCACCCAAACACGTTATCTGTCCGTCTACCCATTGTCCCTTGGGCTCGTCGGTCTAGTACCTATCTTCGCCATCGTTGGAACTGGTTACTACATTTTCCGTAGTGCCAACAACGAGAAGAATCGATTCCGAACTAACCCCAATGATCCGCGAGTCGCACATCTCAAGTATATTGAGACAGCATCGGGCTCTAAACTTCTGGTTTCTGGCTGGTGGGGAACCGCTCGACACATCAATTACTTTGGAGACTGGATTCAAGCATTTGCATACTGTATGCCTACGGGTCTGGCAGGATACGTTGTCCAACACAGCTCCATCGCTCCTGGTTCTGGGAAATCTTTGGCGGATGGTTCGTTTGTTTATACCGGTCCATCCACCTACACCGAAGTCTTCCAAGGTGCTGCTAAAGGTTGGGGTATGATTTTTACTTACTTCTACCTTATCTACTTTGCCATCCTATTGGTTCACAGGGAGAGAAGAGATGAGGAGAAGTGTATTAGGAAGTATGGTGAGGACTGGAAGAAATATACTGAAGCGGTTCCGTACCGCATCATTCCTTACGTTTACTAGACTCTTGTCCTGGTTAGCGGATTGAATGGAGAGATAGGTGGTTTGAGGACGAGGGGATGTAATAAGTATAGTACTTTTGGTGTTATAATAAACGTGTCATAGCAGACAGGCGAAGGATTTCTTATTCTTTTTCAGTTTCTCGGCTTGCGTAATCTTGAGCGTTTCTCTTTTTTTTCTTTTTGCGAGATAATGAAGATATCTACCCTGTAATCTTCCTCGAGCACTGGTAGTGAGCGCATCGACATTGTAGAATAACTGGTATAATTGTACATCATGGATAATCCCTGATTCGACCATCCATCGCGTCGGCCCGTCTGGTACTGTACTGTACTGACCCATTTTTCATTCATTATACTTTTATACTTGGATTTTATACTTTCGCTTGTCTGGCCTCTGGCCCCACTGAACCCCTTTTTTGCAACGCCGAGGAGGAGGAGGAGATGTCGGTTGGTAGGTAGGTACTCTATGGAATATTAGAGAGATGTGCATATACTTTCCCAATGAGAATTTGATGTTTCTTTTGTTTTTGACCGACAGTGGGCGAGAGGAGGCAGGGGGGAGGGTTTGTAATATTGTTTTGAATCCTGAGATGAAATTGGGCGATGTGTAGGATTTAGAGGTAATGCACAGTACATAGCTGTTTCTAGTTATCATCACGAGTCCCTCGACGAGAAATATTTCTACTGTTGGTTTGCCTCTTCTTCTCAACTACCCCAGCCTATTATCCCCCACTCTATGCCGTTTCACTGTCGATTCAACCGCAGTGTCCTGCTCCCAGGTTTATACAATCATATTCTATTGTCTCTCTATTTCATCTGGGCGTAAGTCAACTTATTACTTCAAGCCTAATCCTACCTATAAATTTCAAACAAACTCTTGAAACTCTTCAAAGACATCGTACCACCTCATTTCACTCACCTTTATGAGTATTCACTCTCTCTTCAAAATACAGCAAATACCTTGGGTACCTCGGTGAATCGACCTGAATCATGATGCCTGCAGTGTTACCCCAGCTTTTTCCTCCCCCGCATTCTCGGCTGCATTGCGGTGGTAAGATTTTGGGGCAATGGGGATTATGTAGCTAGACGAACTAGGTAGGCTAGGCTAGCTCCCGACGTCGCTATGGCTACCTATCCTATGTATGGCTGCACGTCTCGGGCAAGCACATCACATCCAACCTCTCCCTAGATTTTCTTTTCTTTTTTTGCGAGTTACGGCCACTTACTGCATATCGTGGCGTTGCTAGTTCCTCCTCGTATTTGATGCATCTGGTGACGTCGGTATTACTTGATGATGCGAGGTGGTGGTATTGAAGGGGATGGTTGGGTTGGTTGAGTGGATATGGAGGGTTGGATGTAAGCACTTGTTTGCTTTCAGAGAGAGAAATGCTGGGGAAATGGCTAGAAAATGGGAGTCGGTTACGCAGTGTCGTACTCATACTAGTGTCGTTGGATTTCTTTTGTTTGTTATTTGCGCGGGGGAGGCGGGGAGCATGAACAGGTTTCTGTCATGTACATGGTACATCTACAGTAGGCGCCTGCCTGCCTTTCTGCAATGGTACAGTACGTACCTGCCTAGGTCCTTGAACCCAACGAAAAATCGATTTGTTGCCATCATCGGGAGAGGATGCGAGTACCATCACAATTGGGACTTAGTCTTGGTATCTAACTCATATAAGTTCTCTTTGTGCGCCATTCATGCTGTGTCACCCACCCATCCGTTTCCGTTCGCGATAATTTGGCTCCCAGGTTGTCGAGAAATTTCGTCGTTCGCGGTTGCCCTGCTCACGAGACTTTGGTGTCCGAGTAAACAGCGCCGTTCTAATTACCAATTCATTCACTCTCAGTCTCAAGCAGTCTGGAAGCGGGGTTATTACCTACTATATATCCCAACCTCCTTGACGAGATTAATTAAGACATCCATCCTCCTCACATATACACTACCTACCCGTCCCTACATTCCTCCTTCTACCCCGACATATGAACCACGGTATCTAATCCACGTAACCAATTACCAGGACCAGCAATCAATCGATTGATCAGCGGCATCCTCCGCGTTTCCCAAGATGTTGGGTCTCCTACTCGTTGTTCTGGCGGTGTTTGGTGCCTTGGTACACGCTCAGAATGAGAGCTTGGCGTACTCACCACCGTTTTATCCGTCGCCTTGGATGAAGGGGACTGGGGAGTGGAGCGAGGCGTATGCGAAGGCAAAGGATTTTGTGAGTCAATTGACGTTGTTGGAGAAGGTCAATATTACTACTGGTATGATTTACTCCCTCCTCTCCTACCATGGGATATGAAGCTATTCCCTCCTCACTCCCCAATCACCGGAAACTAAAACCAACACCAAAAATATTAATAAAAAATCACTAATCTGTGTTTTCTTTGTAATAGGCGTAGGATGGGAAAGCGAAGGATGTGTAGGAAACACCGGATCCGTCCCTCGATTGGGTCTCAGAGCTCTGTGTATGCAAGATTCCCCCTTGGGAATCCGTTTCGCAGATTACAGCTCGGTTTTCCCTTCTGGTCAAACGGTTGCGGCGACTTTTGATCGGGGACTTTTGTATGCGAGAGGTTATGCTATGGGTAGTGAGATGAGAGATAAGGTGAGTTTCTACCCTGTTTTCTATGAGTATGAGAAATGAGAGGAATTGGATTGGGGAGTTGTGCTGATGTGTTGAAGGGTATTCATGTTCAACTTGGTCCGGTTGCTGGTCCGCTTGGTCGGATGGCTGCTGGTGGGAGAAATTGGGAGGGCTTTTCGCCGGATCCTTATTTGAGTAAGTTTTGATTCTTGGAATAAAGAAATGAGAGATGGCTGCTGACTCGAGTAGCTGGTGTTGGTATTGCTGAGACTATTAAGGGTATTCAGGATGCGGGTGTTATTGCTTGCGCCAAGCATTACATCGTTAATGAACAGGTGGGTGCTTATTTCAGTTTATACTCGAGGGAAAAAAGTCTAGTTTACTTGAAGGCAGTGATCTTTGGCTTTTTTCCTTGTGTTTTTGGAAGTCCTGACCACAGGAGACGCGACAACACAAATGGGGAGATCACGACAACTCACGATCATCTTCTCAAATCCCGTGACTAACACTTCGCAGGAACACTACCGTCAAGGGGCACCAGAACAAAACATTACCGAATCCATCTCATCGAATGTCGATGATGTGACTATGCATGAGCTCTATTTGTGGCCTTTCGCAGATGCTGTCAAGGCAGGAGTGGGTAGTATTATGTGCTCATACAACCAAATCAACAACTCATACGGATGCGCTAATTCCAAGATGCTCAACAACTTGTTGAAAGATGAGTTGGGATTTCAAGGTTTCGTGATGAGTGATTGGCAAGCACAGCACACTGGAGTCGCTTCTGCAGCTGCTGGTTTGGGTGAGTGGTTCCGATTTTCGACGTGATAAAGACGAGAAAAGCTTACATATTTCCTAGATATGACTATGCCTGGAGACACGGTTTTCAGTACTGGTGTTAGCTTTTGGGGAACAAATCTGACCCTTGCCGTCCTTAATGGAACTGTTTCTCAGGCTCGCCTCGATGACATGGTCATGAGAATCATGACACCTTACTTCCATGTTGGATTCGGCTTGAATGAACCTGAGCTTAACTTCAATTCCTGGACTTTTGACACAGTCGGTCCTCGACATGCGTCGGTTGGAGCAAACATCCAGCAAATCAACTTTCACGTGGATGTTCGTCGAGACCACGATGTTCTCATCAGAAACATTGCTGCTCGAGCCACTGTTCTACTCAAGAACATTAATAACGCCCTACCTCTGAAGAAGCCAAAGTTCCTCGCCGTGATCGGTGAAGATGCTGGACCTAATCAATGGGGACCTAATGGATGTGCAGATCGTGGATGTGATAATGGAACACTCGGGATCGGATGGGGTTCAGGAACTGCCAACTTTCCATATTTGGGTTAGTCTGTCTTATAGAAGAGTTCAGTCTTGGCAAATGAGCTAACATATAATAGTCACACCCGATCAAGCATTACAGGCCCAAGCACTTCAGGACAAAACTCGATATGAGAGCATCTTTGATAACTACGCTGATACCCAGATCAAAGCTTTGGTCTCGCAAGCAAATGTTACGGCCATAGTCTTCGTCAATGCAGACTCTGGAGAAGGATATATCAATGTTGACGGTAATGAGGGTGACCGAAATAACCTCACTCTCTGGCATTCCGGTGATGAGCTTGTCAAGAACGTTTCTTCTTATTGCCCCAACACGATTGTTGTCATTCATTCAGTTGGGCCTACCATTCTCGAATGGCATGATAATCCAAACATTACGGCAATCTTGTGGGCAGGTCTTCCTGGTCAAGAGAGTGGAAACAGTATTACGGACATTCTATACGGAAAGATCAACCCTGCTGGTCGAACACCCTTTACCTGGGCACCAACTCGAGAGAGTTATGGCCCTGATATTCTGTATGAGGGTAATAGAGGTACAGATGCGCCACAACAAGATTTCACAGAAGGTGTCTTTATTGATTACCGTGCGCTTGATAAGACAAATACAACACCAATTTACGCCTTTGGTCATGGATTGTCGTACACAACCTTCTCTTACTCGGACCTGAAGATTACTCCAGCTGCCCCAGGACCTTACACACCAACTACTGGCATGACAGAACCGGCACCTACATTTGGTACTTACTCCAAGGATACCAAGGACTACTTATTCCCAAATGGCAGCTTCCCGTATATCCGACAGTATATTTACCCATATCTCAACAGCACCGATGCACGAGAAGCTTCTCTAGACTCAACATACGGCCAAACCGCCGATCAGTTCCTTCCACCCAACGCCCTCTCCACCGACCCTCAACCTAGACTTGCAGCAGGCGGAGGACCCGGTGGAAACCCACAACTTTGGGACGTCATGTACACAGTCACAGCAACCATCACCAACACCGGCCCATTGAATGGCGAGGAAGTCCCCCAACTGTACGTGAGTCTGGGAGGAGCCAACGATCCCAAGATTATCCTGAGAGGCTTCGATCGATTGGGTATTGATTGTGGGAAGAGTGTCACGTTCACTGCTAACCTCCTCCGTCGAGATTTGAGTAATTGGGATCCTGTACAGCAGAATTGGGTCATTACCAGTGCGCCCAAGACTGTTTATGTGGGGCCTAGTAGTCGAAATTTGCCGCTGAGTGCGAGAATCCCGGGGTATTAGATGGGTGATGATAGAGGTGTAGTGGAGGTAGATTTTGCTCTTTTGATACGAGGTTGGTTGACTGTGGTGGCTTAATGAGATGTGGGTTTGGAGTTTGGAGAACAGACCTTGAAGACTGGAGCAGACACACACAGGGAGAGAGAGAGAGCAGGGAGAGAAAAGAAAGAACTTGGCTCTTGCAGCTTGGGCTTGGGCTTGGGCTTGTTGATAATGAGGGATGGGTTGGTTGGGTGGTTGGTACATAAGACAGACACGGCACTGTACTTTTCGTCCAGGTAAATAATCATAATAGCAAGAAAAAGTAATTTCCCAGCAATTCAGAGTTACAGTGAGATGAAATCTTCTTTGTGTGTGAAATATATGAAATGTACCCTTCTGCGTTCCACGTGAGATGACAAAGAAATGCTATGAAGTAATGGCGCGAAAGGTCTCTTTGTGCATTGTGGTAGTCGGGGTCGGGGAAGGAGGCGGGAGGGCTTGGACAAAGAAAGAGAAGGGTTCCTACGAGTACCTTACGAGATATCAATGGATGGGAAGTTATTCAGCTTTCTCTACTCTCTACGGCGACTCTGGGAGATTTTTGATGTTGAATTCACATACCTCGCTGATTACTGGGGATATCACGCAGCTGTGTTTACCTTTTTTATATTTGACGCTCGGCGATATACGAAGGACTTGACGAGAAGTCTGGGACTGAGAGGTTGGAGGGAGAGGACAGGACGATTGAGATACAAAGGAGGAGGCGAAGAAGAAGAAGAACGAGAACCCCAGAACCGAGAGAAGTTAAACGCCAGAGCACAAAGACGCCTAAGATACGAACGAGAACGAGAACGGGAAGGAGAACCAGAAGAAGAATAGAAAATGGCCTCACGATGGAACGCCGTCTCGGAAAGTGTCGCTACACGCCCCCAAAGGAAAATGGGGATTAAAGTCGGTGGTGAACGTTAGTCCTCCTTTCGCTTAACGTCCTTGAGATCCCTCTGTATACATCATCTCCCACCATCCACTTCCTACCCTTCCAATCCAACCCAAGAAAACAATCCTCCTAAAAGAAAAGAGAACTAACCCACCAACAAAAACCACAGACCTAGCTCCCCAAACAGCCCACATCTTCGCCCAATCCTTCCCCCAAAACCCCGTCTTGACCTACATCCTCACCCCACACTATCCCACTCTCCGCGAGCGCAAAGCCTTCTTACCGCGTTACTTCCGGGTCTTATGTCTCGCAGCAACATTAAACCACGGGATCTTTGTGCTGGCGGGGGAGGAAGAGAGGTTGCAGCCCTTACAACCTCTCCATCTTCAGGGTGATCGGGAGAAAGATATGGGGAGAGAGAAAGAAATTGTTCCTGAGTGTGCGGCATTGTTGTTGCCTCCGGGTGCGAAGGTTGATAGTTTGAGGACGCTGTGGAAGAGTGGGTTTTTGGGGTTGGCGTGGGATATTGGGTTTAGGGGTATGTGGAGGATGGGGAGGGTGCAGGGGGCGATGAGGGGGATGGTGGGGGATGCGGTGGGGGGGGATCCTTATACCACCCCTATGGCTGTGCCTCCTTCTTTACCTTCCCCTCCTTCTTCCTCGCTTATTCCTTGGTTAATCCCTTCTTCTCTCACATCCCCCAATAAATCCACATCCAATAATAAAGAGAGAAAAGAGGAAAAAAGATACTACCACCTCCACCAACTAGCCACCCGTCCTTCCTCCCGTGGTAAAGGGCTTAGTCAAGCGGTTCTGGAAAAGGTTAAAGAGATTGTGGAGAGAGAAGGCAGGAGGAAACCGGTTTGGTTGGAGGCTACGTCTGAGGAGGGAAGACGGGTGTATGAGAAGGCGGGTTGGAGGGTTGTGGGTATTGGAAGGGTGGGCGAGGGGCTTGTGGGGGGTGGGGGGGAGAGGGAGGAGGAGGGGGAGGGGGTGAGGGTTTGGGGAATGGTTTGGTGGCCTGTTGAGAGGGTTGAGATGGGGTGATTTGTGGGGGGGAGGGGGAAGGTTGGGGATGGGGAGGTGGTGATGGAGTTTTTAGTACTAGTTGTGTGTAGGGATTTAGCGAGCTAAGATAGGAGGCAAATATCGTGAAGAGCAGGATATAACACTTAGCCACCATGGAGTAAGGGAGCCCGTGGCTGATCAAGAGTAAATATATCTATCTCTATCTCTACTTAACACTTATAACATTTGATAATCCTAAAATCATTAAAACTTAAAAGTACTCTACATCCTATATATATAATATAACTAGAATTACCAAGTTAAGTATAAGAGAAGTGAAATCTGGTAGTCTCCTCTGTCAGATGTAAGCGTGTCATTTCTGCACTCCTCGGATGTATATTTAATGAGAAGTTGTTACTGAATAATGTTGGTGAAAGTTAATTTGATTACTACACTTGAAAGGATTTGTGGATGGAGAAGGGTAGTTTGTATGTTTGGTGTTTGAGAGGGTTGGATTATTGGAGGAAGTGGAGGATGTTAAGGCTGTAGACAGGAGTATCTGTATTCCTGCTAGGTGAGGTGGTGTGTTAGTGGCTAAGTCTAGGAATTTAGCGAGTTCAAAAAGAAACAAGTAGGAAGCAGGGCACAGTATTACAAGGAATTCACAATTTCGTCTCATGTTTCATTCATTACACTATCAAAAGAGAAATACGCAACTAGTATCCAATTATCAGAGAATTAGTACTCCTCTCTACCTCGCTACCTAGATGCTATTCCTATTGCTGTCTCCACAACGCCATCATAGTATTCCCAGTAATCAAATCGTATTTTTGCCCCCTAAAAGAAAAAATGAAAGAAAGAAAGTGATTTGTGCTCCAGACGCCGTTTTTTGTAGTTCTCCCTCCATGCTTGATGCGCAATGAAAGGTGCTTGTGCTGTCTCGCTTAATGGACAGAGAGAAAAGGGGGAAAGAAGGAAACAAGGAAATGTGAAGAAATAATAGTCTGACCAATCGCAGAACGTATGCAGACTTGCTCGGCAAGACGACGAATCGTATAATCCATGCCACGCTACCCAATCCCTTGAAAAGCAGTTGAGAAAGGGGTCGCCAGCAAGTCCACCATCCAATTCCCACGTTCCTACGCTACCAGTTCCCTCATTCCACACGAAAAAACTGAGCCTGTCGTCGAAAAAGCGCCGCCTCAAGGTCCTTAAGTCGAGAATCCAAGCGTCCCAACGTATGGCTGTGAAACCCATGGATGCCACGCAACGCGCCTTCACTATTCAGCAATCCACGTTGAGCGAACCCAGCTTCGAGGTTTCCGAGTCGCACGTCGTACTCAACCATGGTTTGGATGTTCATTACTGCTCGTTCGGGTTGTACAATGCCGCTGTGTGGGAGGCGGGAAAGGCTGTCGAGTTGGGATATTCTCTCGAGGATCTTGATTCGGTGGCCGCATTGAATGAGAAGATTGAGATTGGATTTATTACTTGGGTTTCCTGCCACTTGAATATTGGAGAGGGATGGGGGGTTTGCTCGGGGTGCGGGGCTGGGTTGTTGTTGGGCTGGAGTTGGGACTTGTGCTGGTATACCGGGTGAACCTGATGTGAATGTGGGTTGTTCTCCCTCAAAAGCGTGTTGAAAGGATTCGTTTGGTTGTCGGAACTGATCTAGTCCACTTTGTTCGCCTGGAACGAGCGGACTATTTGGGAACGTTGGAGACGTGAGAAGGTCTGGTGAAAAGCGATCGCTGGCATTCTCTTGAAGAGAGAAGTCGTTTTGGGCGAAGAGATCATTTTGTGGCAAAGAGCCGCTTGGCAGAAAGAAGCTGGGAGTCGGCATAGCGTCAAGGGACTGTGTCTGGGGAAGTTGGCTAGCCATCGAGTAGTTCTGAGCAGAGTTACCACCCATCACCACCGATCCTGCCATCTCAGATTGGTCCCCATCTTCAGCATAGACGCAGAAGAGATTCTGAGCGATGCAAGGTCCGCAAGGAGCTAATTTGTTGCATCCGGGGGTACCTCTGCGGAGGCATTCATCGCATCGAAGATTGTGAGCCATTGTTGTGCTTGTAGGGATAGCGGTTGTTGAAGAGGGATCAGTTGGTTCAGCCATTGTAGACTCCGGTTCCACTCGGACCATCGGTGTATCTGGGTGAGTTCAGATTCACCTTGGAGCCAATGTAATGAGCCATACACTTCTTCAGTTAGCGAATATCCTTCGGTTGACGAATCAGACTTTACTTACTAGGATCATCAAAGTACACACGGTCTTCCAATCCCATAACTCCTTCTCTTTGGGTCCTCATGTCAATGAGAACTTCACCGGGAATCAACTTAATCGCTCCTTGATGTACGTTCCAATGAATCAACCACTCCGAGTTTTGCGGAAACGGGAGAAGTGGTTGAAGTTCTCGCTGGTTCCGAAATGCTGCATTCTGCTGCAATAGTTCCGACCATCCAAATATCCTATGTCTCTGAGGCAAGTCAAGGATATCTTGGACTCTATATGCATGCGGACCGCCTCCACCGCCATAGACAGGTTGCGAAAAGAAGGGGTACTGGAGGTCGATTCGCAGCAGATTTACCTCTCCTGGCCAAACCTGGTGTGCAGTAAGGAGCCAATTGAGGGCCTCAAACAGATCCTCAAAGCAGGAGATAAAGATACTTGGAGTGTCATCACATTTGAGGTGCTTCTCGACTGTTCGCAAAAAGGTGCTTGGCTCGCCCAGATGAAAATGGACCTCCCATTCCACAAGGGATTTCGCGTATCCAGCAGCTCGGAGTTCGTCGCCTTGAATGTTGCTCAAGCTAGTAGGCCCTGGATGGTCAACTCTGTAGAGATATCGTGGTGTTGGTCGGTTAGAGTACCGTGACCAGTTGTGGAACATGGTTCTCGCTACACAATGCGCTAGCGATGTGTATCAAGATTGGCTCAAGGTTTCGATGATTACTTTTGAAATGAGATAGGCAGGAGGTATAGGTCTCTCATGAACGTGCTGCGGTGATCCGATTCGACTGGAGAGGGAGCCGCGACTGGTCGTTCGGGACTGAAAGCTGCGAGGAGCGCGGTGATACCATAGATGACCTCGGACTCGTGGTCGAGGACTTGAAAGTGGTCTCCTTGGTAGGACTTGGGACAGCAGAAACGGGGAGAGGAACACTACAGTGGCTATCAGTCAGTTCTTTTGTTTCGCCACTCCTTCAGCCCCCTTCTCAAAGTGTCTATTCTGCAGATAGAGATATATCCTCGCCATCGGTTCCGATATCATAAGATTCTCATACCTCGCTTATGCCCCTGATGGGCTGCTTTGAAGTTCGCTGCGATCCGATGATCTGGTGATGTCAGAGTGGTGATAGTGTAGTGTCCTGATTGGGTTGAATATGAGAGATATTTGTGTGGGTTATCGGCTTGCCCTCCCGTCTGATTGCCTTGCCTAATAGGCATCACGGAAATCTCGCTACAAAAGTGCCGGAGTTTTGCAGAAACACATTGTGTTATCCAATAAAGTGTAAGGATAGTGAGAAGGCGTTAAGTGAATAAAAAACATGCATACCACTAACGCTTGGAGTTTCTCTTTGGCAGTCAGGCATTACGATTTTGCTATGCAGTCTTTCAACAGAGAGGCTTTTGATATTGAAATTCAAGACAATGACAGTTTCTTCAGTTTCGTCGCCCAAGAAGCTGCCAGTTGTTTCTCTAACTCTCCAAAGAAGTTAACAAGGGAAAACAAGAAACTCAAACGAAACTACTATTCAACGCATGAGAAATGGAGAAAGTCTCACTTGAAAACGACCAATGTGCAGTGACACCGCATCCACGTTGAAAAACATGAGAACTTTAAGGTACTCGTATAATCCTTTAGCAGAAAGGCGTCAACTGTATTTGCCCTCCAGACTCAATCAGATGAATATTTGGTAAGAAATATAAGATTCGCAGAGTTGAGAAGTAGAGTAGATACAATGCCACTAATGGCATGCTATATTGTGTTAGCTTCAGATCCCGCTTGTGGATTCTTTTCCCAAATTTGAACATCTGAAAGCTCAAAAAAAGATTTTGTGGCAAACTTTGACAACCAGATATAATTTACCACGTGGAGGATTTCTGAGATTAGTATGTATTAGAAAATCCACTGGTCATTCATGAGAAGTCCTTCTCTAGTAGAACTTAGACCTAAAAGTGTGGGAGCCTCGGAGAGACTTGTTGAACAAATAGCTTCTCTACCAAGTTCGTGAGTACAAAAACTCCATGTATTGCCAGATTCCCGTGGTACAAAATATATGGGAAGATATTGGTGATGTTGTGATAGCCAAGCTAAAAAGGAGTTCTTGAGGAAATGAGGTCTGGGACTTGGCATGGAATCCTCGGCTGCGAGCAGGTCAGGTGACGTCGCCTCAACCACGCGCACGGCCTCGCGTCGCGTCTTCCCAAGGCTCTTTCCCTATAGGTGAGAGCTTCATCTGACTTTGAGGTTGAGTTTCATCTCGGTCCCATTCGAGTCTTCAGTCGTTGGACATCCTCCATTCCTTACGTCCTTATCTCTCCTTTCTTTTCTACTACATTGAGAAAGTGTTTCTCCTTCTCTCGACATCACCTCAAGATTCCCACAATGCCTCCCAAACGCAAGTCCTCCGGTCCTAGCGAAGTCCCGGCCAAAAAGGCTCGTACCTCAGCCGTCAGAAAGCCAGAACTCACACTCGATTCCCTGTCCAAGCTCACTCGCGACGACCTCGAGGGTTTCTCCAAGGAAGCATTGGTGAACTACGTCCTCGAAATCCAGGCCAAGGAATTAGCAGTGAAGGCTGCTGCCGCACAGGAAGATGCAAGAAAGCTTCGGGCTCAGGTCGATAAACTGGAAGACCTGATGGCTAGTGGGATTGAAAAGCAGATGAAGTGGCAGTAAGTTCTCTCTTCTGATTGCTGTTTTGATCTGTGATTGGCTTCATGAGCTGATCAGTTATGTCTTTATAGACCCTCATGCAAAACTGGAGGAAAGAGATGGGAGTATTCCGCCATGGTCCCTTCCGAGGCGGTCTTCATTGAGTTATTCAATCTCAAAGGACAAACGAAGGAATGGAAGCTGAAGAGGAACCCGGTCAAGGATTTCGAAAGAATCACAGGCTCCATCACAGCTTCGGTAGGTCTGAGGGAGCTTGGCTATGTGGTGTATGGGGTTTGGACTAATTGTCTAGCAGATGCGATTTGGATACTTAAAGCTTGTTAAGGAGAATGTTACCTTGAAGTGGGATCGGGAGGCTTTGAGCTTCAGTGTTGCGGGGTACTATGGTGTGGAAAGAGAGGGTTGATTTGCTACTGCAGTTTGGGAGGCTGTCGCAAAGACTCTTGTCGGATGTGAATTGCTGTTTATATACATGGAGTACAGATATTTGGCTGGGCGGATGGCTGTTATGAATATTATGTTTTGGGGGCCTACCCGGCGTTGTTGTAGAGCCTTTAGCAGTTATGTACTTTATCCTCTTTACCAAGTATTACTGGTCGATATGATACTATAATTCATTCTGATGGGAAGACACTTGATTAGAGGTTAACAGATCCCTTTATTCTCATATAAATTTAATCTATCACGATAATCTTGATATAGCTTATAAGGAAGTCCTCTTCAGGCCTTTTATTCTTGTTGTTAAATTCTCCTAACCCTCTTTACTATTCCCCTATCATTTCTGAAGTACTTTATGTAAACGCTTTACCATTGCTACTTTACCTCTTAACCAAGTACTAATTCATAGTAATAATTTGCTTGTGAGTCACAGGCTGACTCAAGCCAGGAGCTCTCCAAGGATTCTTCAGTTAACTTACAGTAGGAAGGATTCCTCAGAGATGATCTAGAAGTTCACCTTAAGTAGTTCTTAATATAGTAACAAACATAAATGTATTTGTATCTAGTCTATCTAAGGGTATAGGTAGAGAGAATTAGCCAAGGTGTCGTTTCGGTGGATAAAGAAATTCCGAAATAGCCCGTTTTTCAGAAATTTCGTCCTCGTTATAAAATTCCCTGACTCTCTTTTCTCTCTCTAGCATCCCTTCAAGAGCCTCTTCACGTATATTCGTTATTAGCATGTCTAGGTCTTCTACTGTGAGATCTGCATAATTGGATGTTTCCTCAAGCTCCTTGCTCATTCTCTAGAGTTCTAAATTCTCAGGGTCCTTTGCCAGGGCCAAACGAAGATAGTTCACAGTGTTAGAGAAGTCTCCTATAGAGAGCGCATAACGAGAATATCGTAAAAAAAGGGTTGACCTTCTCGCTTTTAAATCTTCAAGCGTGGAGCCATTCAAATGCCCTTCGTCAGCACGATCCCCTCTCAGATAGGGGTGCCGTGGGGAATTACGCATGACTTTGTCGAATGCCCTGGAAATTTCTCCAGTCGATTCGACATCAAATCGACCAAGGAAAAATTCTCGGTACTCGCTACGCAGGTTCCAGGCCAGCTCGCTG
The DNA here is from genome assembly GCA_900536445.1 of Hymenoscyphus occultus. Lineage (NCBI taxonomy): Eukaryota > Fungi > Ascomycota > Leotiomycetes > Helotiales > Helotiaceae > Hymenoscyphus > Hymenoscyphus occultus. Next base: position 18,748 of record UNPT01000035.1, on the reverse strand, counting down.
TACGCAAACAGGATATCGAAAAGTATCGAGGTGATTTCAAGCCCAATCCATGGTGGGAGGTTCGCGTTCATAAATCCACGGACTTTATGGTGGCTTATAATGAGTTGACTTGCGTAGAGGTCGAGATATGCTTCTGCGTAGTCGCCGCGGGCTTCGTGGGTTTTGGCTTGCTGAATGAGATGCTTTGATTTGGCGATTACATCTCCTCTTGTCCACATTGGAAGGTCAGAATTTTGTAGAAGTTCAGTAGCGAGCTTGTCGTCTAACCCCGTGATCGTGAATTCGGTGTTGAAAGTAGGCCCCGTGATTAATCTTGCAGAATTGAAGCCACGCCAATTACTATACCAACCGTAACCTCGAAATTGAATAAGACCTTTTAGACCATCCACAAGTCGCTGTGCCACCCCATTTCCCTGGTAATACTCTTCAAGCTCGGTCTAGAAATCTAGCTTCATTCCGAAGATAGGAGGTCCCACATAATCTTTTACATAGTAAAAAGGAGATCGGGTACAATTTATCGTCTGAATCAATCTCGGCAGATTCTTTCCTGGCATCAAGACTTGCACAACCCTCGGCTTAGACCTTCGGTCCACTGTTTCCTCCCATTTGTTCTCCCCTCCCATCACCGCCTTGTTATACCCTTGCAATAGCTTTATTCTTAAAGCGACTTTTGGTGGGAATTCCATGTCCGGTAATAGAAATGTCATATGATATCGCGATTTGGTCAATAGAGCTGGATCTAGAAGGTGACTCAGAAAACATCCGGTCCTGGTATCGATGTCCTCAATAAGTACGAATGCATTTTCGCGGTAGAAGAATGCAAGTGTGTCAGCCGAGATCGCTTTGTTGACCTGGAAGAGTTGAGTTGATATCTTTCGGTGTTTTAGGCGATTGTCCGTGTCATCTAGTAAAAGTTCGTTCCAGATCATATCGCGAATCTCCTGAGGGAGATCTGTAAGATTTGTAGGCATAATGAGCGAGCTCAAAATAGCAGCTTCAAAGTTTGGTTGTTTGGTACGGCGAGAGCGGAAGATACATAGTTTAATGAGGTTGTTGGAAAAGATCAAACTGTAAGAGGCATTTATATAAAAGAGTTCCAAGATCTGTTATTCACAAGACGTCGATAGTTCCCGCATTTTAGGCGTGTTGTTACTATTCACAGTCTATGACTGAACAGCAGCTCAATGTTCCTTGCATGGATTCAGAGAAATTCTTTACATCACAACAGTGAAGTTGGAAATCTCTAGCAGAGTCAGAAGATAGTTCGTTCTTCATGTCATGTATAGATGAATTATGGCTTAAGAAAAAGGCTGGTAGGGTATTTATGGCAGAGGCATGATAAAATGTAGCAAGGTTGAGATAAAAGCAACGTAATAATATACACCGCAGGACGTATGCATTTGTAGATCAATTGACGGATTCAATTGCAGATTCAATCCCAAATTAACAGGTCCTACAGCTCTTGTCGCTCTTCAGTAAAATCTCCTAGATAGAAAAGGGTTCGCTTAGAAGTTCTCAGCAAGCTTGGCGCCTACCACTGAAGACTTGTCTTACAACTATATAAGAGATAAATTGATGGAAACTGAGGCTTTGAGGCTCACATGACTAACACTTAAGTCAAGCGTACTATCATGACTCAACTTTGGGGAGAAATGACTACTGCAAATTTAGATGTAGTTCAACCCTTGTGAGTAAACCTCTAGTTCGAGTCGTAGAAGTATGTTTACGGTAGACGCTCGGTCGTCAGCTCTATTGATATATGAATCCTCTTCCTATCATCAGACACATCTTTCGTTATCTCCTTACAGGATTCCTGTGCCTTGTCATAAACTCACTTCCGAGATGCCCTTATTGCTATCTTTCGACCACTCCGCATCAAACACATCTGCGTGGAAATATGGGATTAACATGAATCGAGATAACTGGCAGAAAGGATTTGGAGAATCTCAAGCAGAATAAGTATGTAATATCCCGACAGATGTAGATGAGAAGCACCTATTCACTCCAAGTATCCCCATCGCGCTGATACCCCGGTTAGGGCACCTGATTTCGGCCTTTGGGCTAGGATAATGCTCATGTTCATTGGTGCTATGCTCCCACCAGAGCAACCTAGCCCACAAAACTTTATAGAGTCAAATAACATGTTTTCCAGCATCTCACACTGAACCCAGGATTAGCCAATGTAGTTGGGCAACGGTGTGAGCTGTACACATCGCCGTCAAAGCATGTTAACTTTAAAAATCCCTGCCCCTATCCCTGGGATTTTCTATAGGCCTAGCACTTCTCCTTGAAATAACAGGATTGAAGGTACGGCCTTGAGTTTTGCTGTTCTTTTGGTTGACTTTTGGAGATTTTTTTTTTGACTTTTGTCCTAGTGTTGATAGATTTTCTTGGCGAGCTGCAGTAACTGAGATGAGTGGTTGTGTTGAGTCTTGCGCTGGGGCACGTGAATTACGCAAGTGGCTCCTTTTGCTAGCCTGGTTATTCACTATTGAAGGTTTTGCTTTTTTATCTTATTTGATCCAGTTGAATTTTGTGATTCTCTTTCAATCGCACCTGCAAACAAACAATCTCAACACAACATGGCGGACTCCCAAGAATCATTTATTGTCCCTGATCACAATCCGGTCGATCCTCTTGAGGATTCCAGCGTAGCAACTCCATCACAAACACAAACAGGAACACGCACAAAACCCAAGACAGCAACCAGCAAAGCCGAACCCAGTCCCCTCGCTGCCGCAAACGATGACGAAAAGAAGTTCTCGCGAATGACTTGGTCGGCAAAGATGCAAGATGCTCTTCTTAAGGAGTGCTACGTACAGTTTAACCTTGGAAGGACGAACAACACTCGCAATGGCAGATTCACGGAGGAGGCATGGTCTTGTATTCTCGAAAAGGTTGTAGATATTATTCCTGAAGGGGACGCAGTAAAGAAGGCAATCAGTGTTGCACACTGCAGAAACAAATATGGATCCTTGGTAAGTTACTGGGGCGACTTCCTTGTATTACAAGGGACAGAGGGCATGGTGTGGAACGAGCAAAAGGAGTTATTTGAGGGCGACGATGAGTTGTGGGATACTCTTGCGAAGGTTTGTTCTCTCTCGTTGGTTGTAGATATTATGCTGATGAATGAAGTCCAACCCACAAATAAAATGGCACAAGTCTATGAAACTCGTCCACCGCGATCTCCTGGAAGCCATGATTGGGAAAGATTTTGAGCCGAGAAAATCAGCATACACCAGCGGACGAATCGTCAAGAAGCGAAAGAGCACAAAATCAGATGAACGCCTCATGGAGAATGATAACGAATCTGTTAGAACGGAACCCGAGACGCCAGCGAGAAAACGAGGTCGTGTATCCGAGGATGATGTTGATACAGCATTAAACAAATTTGCGGATGTTCTGGAGGGGATGCAAAGGGAACTAAAAGAGGTCAAAGAACAACTCAAGGCAAGAGACGAGGAAAAGGAGGCGGCGGAAAATGTAGCTCGCGACATTCTGCTAGGAGATTATCAACAGCGCTTGACCATTGACGAACTAGTCGCTGCCTTTGAGACAGTAGTTTGCGATAAAGTCAAGGCGAGAGCTCTTACGATGATACCAAGTGGAGTATTGCGGGATCGTTTTGTGGAATTGGCACTTGGCATTCAACTTCCTCAGTAGGTATCAATCAAGCAAAGCATGTACGTAATAAATAGTGTCAATTGTGACCTATTTTGGTAAAACCTCGTCATGCCACTTTAGTTATGTCATACAATCAATTGAACCTGTAATCACAAGGAACCTTTCATATCTTTCTATCTTCAACATGTCTCTTTGATGTCTTCCAGAATCAGTCACTCAGCAGTCCCACAATTTTCGGCTAATTATTCTGTTCAACCAAAATGATTAAATTTCATGGAATACTCTATAGTTATGGGTTGATCTATACTTACGTAATGTATTTTCTGTTAATTTTCTTGTCCATCATGAACCTGAGCATCATTGCGTCAGCTCCTCAATTTGTCTCTGGCCGCACCTCTCATCCCATAAACCCACAGAGTGCTCACTTGAAGGACGCCCAGTTACTTTATGACATACCGCCCACGCAACTCGTGCTACCTCAATGACTGTAACCTCAACCTCCTACGTCTGGCAATCGCGCAGCATGGCATCGATATCAGCACTAGCGTAAGGAAAGATATAACTTCAGCGTCGTGTTTATCCCGGCCGCTGCCTGCATATGGTGCTTGAACTTTGACTTGGGTTTGATGCCTCTACACAGCTCAGGTTTGATGGTCTGGTTGGGGGTCGCGAGTGCGGGTTTGGGTATATGTATGGGAAGCAATGCATTCGTGACAATTTGTGCTGCTGCCTCCATACGCGCTCAGTGTGAGTAGTAGTCGTTGCTTGACTTGGTGATAGCTTTATCAGTAAACTGCTCATGGATCGCTAGCATCAAGGGCCACTTGAATAGATCCGATAGCTTGATTTGGAATCGGGTGGGTTTGGGATTTGCTCTATGGACACCCCTGGGCGTTAAATAAGTGCCGAATGTGCAGGCAAAGTCGTTACCTCCATGCCAGGAACATGGGGATTGTCGATGGCTTGAATTTTAGGCAGTTGGGGGACACAGAATCCATTAGCATAGTCAGGTCCTTCTCAGAGGTACTAGAAGACAGCTTGCATTTCTAACTTTCAGATGCAAGCAGAGCTGGCATGCGATGAACGAACGCATAGCGAAGAAATAAAGGCCTCCCATCAGCGCGCTTGTGCTGGATACCGAATTCCAGGATTTTCAACAGCAAACGTGGACCAAGAAATCTGAGGGAGGGTTCGAGCGCAGCTTTGCGGCGAACTATCCAGGTCATTGGCGGCTTATGGTACTATTGTCGCGAAGTCTGAATCCCAGATTGGGCGCGTCGTATTTCTGTTCATTGTTGCGCATGGAAAACATTAATCCCATTATCGATTGGCGCTACCCGGATGATAACTGGAAGACATTGATCCACAAGAGTCTTGATGATATCGCTGACGACTCCTGGAGAACGACTGCAGATGATCCAGTTATGAACGGTAGCTTGCGTCGGTATGGAGCTACAAAAGACTGTATATTAATGATGGTGTAGCTTCTTTCCTCTCTTCTCCCAAGACACACGTACTAGGAGAATAGGACCTTCTAACGCCGTAGAACCGTAGGAGTGAACTTTAGAGGCGCCTTAGAGAAGACCTAGCCCTTAGTAAAGTTACTGTCGTGAATGCTGATCCTAGCACCATGTTAAAGATCGTTGTTCGCCGCAACAGCTGGTTTATCCGCAACGTATTCCACAAAGTCATCCTCGCTAACGTCGTTATAGTGATGTATTACACCAAGGTAAGACCTCCGGGACATTTAATTCAGAGCGGCGGTATCTCCTGAAGGGCTCGGAGCCGGGAAGCATGGGTGTGAAAGCCAGCCAGGGACGTGGAGAAATCAACGATAGTATAGACAGACAGTGTGGGATATGCTCAACTCAAGAATAAGAAGATATTACTTGTTTATTGGAAGTGACGCAGGTTTTTCCTCAACTATTCATTTCTTAAAAATTGTTCTATATAAATATTTAGTCATCTATACCTGACGATTTGCTTCTTTCACTCGCTATTAACTGTAAATTTCACTCTATAATAGAAAGGTCGTGAACAAAGAAAAAGAATTGTATCTTTAGATATTGGTTTAGTCTAAAGATCGAGTTTTGAAGGTAAGGAAAAAAGAAGAGAAGAGAGCTAGATACAAACTGCGGCCTTATCTAGCCGAGCCAAGTGCTAAGGAGGGTAGGTCACGTGAGGGAGCGACAAGCGAGTACCACAAATTATTCCTCCAGGGCCATCACAATCGGCTCGAAAGTGGCAAGGCTGCCCTGTTACGAGTAACCAAAAGTGATGGTAGTGGCCCTGCCCGTTGACCCAGGGTGATAGGCGTTACTGCCACATACTGTAGTACTCGAGTACGTGCCGCTGGCATGCGTTGTGGCGGGTAAGTGTCAGAGATACTTTGCCTGTCAGACTTGGACTCGGATATATGTATACTCAAGGTCGGGCTTGGAGATAGGCATCCGTTGTACTCTGCACGATGGAGACAAGCAGACGGGCTACTTCAAACTCAGTCATTACACTCATTCTAAACTTGGCTGTTGACAAAAGAAAGGAAAGGAACAACCTGTCAACCTATTATCTGCGACACATCGATCTCTCTTGAACAGAAAAGTACACCGGCTCACGTGACGTAGGATAGCCATGCCTGGACTTATGGACGATAGACGACCAACTGAGAACTGTCGTTTATTGATATACGTCGCTGACGACTAGAACATAGATCATGCTCGCTCTGTAGGAAGCGCAAGGTCCACCCTGTAGCAATTGTCGGCGGGCTAGAAGCGGGGTTTGTATCATGAGAATCCCAATCATCCTCTTTCACCTTCTCGCAATCAAACAATCGAGCTTGCTTTAGCGGCTCCAAGATCTCAAGCATCAGTACCTACTGATGGTTCCAGTCATTCATTAAGCTCACACATTGCCGACATGACAGACCTACCGAAGCCTACCAGACAGCTATCTGCCCAACACGCGGAGTCGTTGAAATTGGAGCTTAGGCTTCGCCAGCTTGAAGACCAGCTGTCGAAATCAAGCCTAGAAACCATAGATTCTCCCCTCTCGACTACTTCGAACGCAAGCATCGAGCAGACAAGCTCTTCTCTAGGCGGGACCTTCCATGTTCTTTGTGAGACTTGCTCCACCGGCCAACCTGAATTTATTGCCCTCAGCATCGCTCATAAGACACGCTTGTAGCCATTGGGCAGTAAATGGAGTACTCATAGTGAGTATTTGTATTCTGTTAATGGTTGGAGTTCCTTGAATTAGTGGACTCACGAGAATCGGATACGAGAGATCTGGGAGACCATTGAGCCCCATCTACTGGAAGGTAGTTCGGCAACCTGAAGAGGAATGGAAAGATATAAATCCTTGGCCAGGGTCATCATAGCCTGGCGGACACCTTCATGGCCCTCACCACCCACGTCTGATTTACCCTCCAGAGTGATCGCTGATGCACTAGTCGAGTGCTACCTCCGGACGACGGGGGCTATTTCTCGAACCCTACATATCCCTACCTTTCGGAGGAACTACCAAACCCTCTGGCTTTAGGAGAATAATCTCAACCCTAATACAGCTTTCTTGGTTCAGCGTAAACTCGTGCTTGCTATTGGTGCGGTTACATCGCCAAGCAATTTTCATTGCGAGGCTCAGCTGTACAATTGGTTTATGAGGCAGTAACTTGGATTTCAGAACCCAAGTTCAAGTCACGGCTAGATATATAAATTCTGCAGACACATCTACTTCTTTTGATTGCCCAGGAAAATGTTGGAGCCGGTACAGACTCGACATGGATTTCGATCGGAACAGTGTTCAAGAAAGCAGTCCTCCTAGGTCTACATCGAGATCCTGCACGCCTACCTAAAGGGACAGTTTTTCGAAATACGACGAAGACTTTGGAGCGCGATTCTGGTGGTGACCTTACAGTCGAGCTTATCTTCTGCAGGACCGCCCATGGTTTCTCTTTGCGGTTTTGATACTGCGCCTCCCGGAAATTTCGACGACGATCAGCTCGTGGCCACCAACGATCCAGTAGTACAGCCAGAAGATGTCTTCACGCAAGTGCCCATCTGAAAAGCGATATCTGTTATCGCAGGAAAACTAATCTATTACAAAGTCCTAACAAGGCTAAAAGATATTGCTGTTATTTTACATACACCTAATCAAAAACGAGATTCTACAGGAGACATAGGTAATTAAAACGAAGATGCGAATATTTCAGGATAATTGCCTTTTGTGCCCCTTTAGCAATCCAAACACTTTTAAATGACTGAGAAAACTACTCAAAGTTTCGAGCATTAATTTCCATTGCATTTGGGTAGTATGGGTAGTATTCTTTCAAGTTCTTTTCTAGTCAGGGGCAGAAGGATCCAAAAAGCCAGTCTTCAGCATATTAAAATGCTCATTGGATCAGATTCTCGCTGATCTTTAGATCCCCAATATCCAAGAACATCGCAAGACTATCACTAGCAACCTTAAGGTTCACACCACTACAAGTCAACACACCACTCCAAAGCTCGGCATTTTTGAAAGAGCCCCCAGCAGCCTTCAAAGCATCCGGATGCACCAACAGAATCGAACTAACAAGATGCAACGCCAAAGATTTATCGTCCACCAACATGATATCCCGCAATATCAGTGCCAAAGAAGGCTGGCTAAGACCAAGCTCCAGGGCTCTAGAAGCATCCTCTCTCGATACGGCCCGGTAAAGACTATCAAAATCATTGTCGGCGTTCGCGATGAAAGAACTCCGAAGACGACTGAGGAAGTTGGCGCAGCAGATGTGGAGAGAAAGGTAATCGAAATGCAGTTCCGGGATATTCTCTGAGAGCGCAAGGCCCAGCATCATGAGGAGGTCGTTGGTGTGGATTTTTCGAGTGCTTGTCCACGTGTTTGCGGGCTGGACCAAATGGTCATGGAGACTGGGTTTCATGGAGGCGATGAGTGCATCGATTTTGTGAACGGATAGATCGGATTGTTTTTCTAACCTCGTGTAGCGACCTTCGAAGACATCGTGAATCGGTAGGGTCTTTCGTAAGCGTCTAGCTCCTAGGCTTTTGTTTGATTGCGTTGGTTGGCGCCTTCCGTCCATGACGGCTCTTGTTTTGCCGGCAAAGTTAACGGCACTTACGCTCAACACCATCTGAAATCTCGTGAAGAAATCACGGGGCGTGGTAGGTATTGCACCGATAAAGATTCGTTGTGCTCCATGTATGTAGACAACTTGATCCATCTCTGTCCAATTTTGTGTGAAGAAGCCGGATTGTCTTGCGGCATTGTATAGGTGCGCACAGGCTAATATAGAATCATAACAATTTGTAAGACTTATTTGCCATTGGCGGTGACAATGATGCATCCAGTATTGCAGCGATCCACAAAGTAGCGGGTGATTCTTGAGAAGAAAATACGGAGGACACATGATATTGAAATCCAAAGCCATGGGTCTCTGTTTGCCATGCTTTTTGATGGCAAAGACAACAAAATCTCGCTGTAGCCAATCCTTGTTGAACTGGGGCAACTTTCGTATTTGAGGATCGTTATCGGTATGCCAGGTCTTAGATTTGCCAGTGATAGTTCGTGAGAAATCGAAGTACTTCTTGACGCCAAGAGAAATTTCAGAACCCGACTCTTGAAGGTCACTAAAAGCTTCCGCACCTCTGTTCCCAAGGACGTGACGAATATCCAAAAGTATTTGATAGGCCAACGTAAACCACAAGGGTATCGTTTTGTTACGGTCTGCCTCGATACTTGCAATTCCTGTTGTAATATCATCCATTGCAGGAAGCTCCAGCTTGAGTACTGTAAAGTTATGTAAATGTTGCAGCATATGCGCCGAGAAAATCCTGTCCTGTATGATCTGATCTCTCGGGTGCAGCTCGCCGTAATTACTCTCTAATATATCATCCGGACTCACAAAGCCTAGCTGTTTCCAGCTAGTTTCTGCAACCCATTCTTCCAAAATAAGATCGGTAATCTTACAAAGGATATCTGCTTGTTCATAATTGGCCATGTTGATTATATCACCTTCCTCTTCGAAGTCATCCACGTTCATAGCCACATGGCAGTAAACCCAATGTATCAGATTTCTTTCAGTGGGAGCATGCTCGTCTCGTCCATTGATCTCCGTGAGTAGTTCTGTTACAGCTCGTTGAATGAGTTCAATAGCAGTATTAGTGATCAAGGATACTGCCATCAAGCTGTCTTTACCGTCTCGATAATCCTTCCAAGCTTCCCGCAACAGTAGGCGGGTGGAATGGAAGTCCTGGAAAAAGAAGATACAGGCGAAGAGAACCTCGTCATGTCCAGCAATATCAAACTTTGCCCCTTGAGTCTGCACCGCAGTCACAGTGCTAACGGTCGTTATCGGTGTTTTCACCGGTTGGTCGGGTTCAGTCTTCGTCTCTTCCACACCTAATTTCTCGAACATATTAGTGGTACTTTTTTGGACTTCAGCAAAAATATCTTTCTGCTTTTCGGGAATTTTAGAGCCAACACATTTTCTCAGAATATTCTTGACATGGCTGAGAACACTGATGAAATGCTCATGGCCGTGGTCGTGATCATTGTCATGGTCGTGATTTTCGCCAATAGCAGGATGGCTTTCTTGGCTTTCTGAACTACGAAGCCAAGCTGAGGCTTCTTTTCGCAACATAATGACATTTCCAAGAAGGGTATATCTATTGCAAAGTCCAAGTTAGTTACCAAACAACAATCTACGGAAACGAGCAAGGGATGATTCTTACATGTGATCGGGAACGGGCACTTCGTAATCAGCGATGAGTTGAGCCAATGGAAGAAAGTCGGCAATTTGAATTTCGTAGTCCCCATGACTATTTGCTTTCACAGAATTGCCGTTTTCTAGACAGTTGATAAGCAAGGTATCTACCATGAGGAAGACTTACTCTCGCGCACTCCCAAATAAGACACAACGTGAAACTTACCATTCTTGTTCTTAGCTTTGCGCTTCCTCCCTCCATTTATGCCCTTCTTGCCAGCTAAAGGAATGGTAGGAAGAACGTCCGCGCTCAACGATTTTGCCGTTTGTGCAAGCCATGATGTGAATTCCCTCGTGCCCGACTTGTACCTCTTGTAGGTGCTGAATCCCAGCTCAGGCGCCATGGCTGTACGTGTTGAACAATTCAATGAAATGCAACAATGGGATTGTGTTGATGGGTCCCCTTAACGCGCTGAGAAAAGTAAGGGAGTATGCCAAGGGTTTATTGGAAGAATGTTGCAACCTGGCAACTATGTCAAGCGAGCTACGGAGTACCGCCGGAGGCTCATCAACACTACCTGTTTACCGGTACTTACACTGAATATACATTTATATTTCTACTGTTTCTTTTAATCCATGGATTCACTTTTCTAATCTACGCTCGTTGGGTATTTTGAAGTGTGCTAATTCACCATTTCTGAATAAATGTTCTCGTTTTAGCAAATTGCCGTATATTTCAGGTGTAAGCAAGATTTGTATTTTAGTACGAAGGCTCAGGAGAATTTTGAACCAAAGAACGTCAATCAATGAAGTTGACGGTAAAATACTATCGGCTGGGTAAGATTACTGTCGACTGGAGTTTTGACAGGAGAGTACTCCACCTGATTCTCGTTGAATTGCGTGTAGGACAGAAGAGGCAACTCAAGACACTTGAGAGACAATTGCTAGCTACCTACTAAATAGTGAAAGCAATCGTTGAAAATCTCGATTGGCTAAATGGTAGTGACGTCACTCCTTGGCATCTATCTTTTTTTTTTTTCAAAAGAATATGCAACACCAAAACCTCTTTGTCCAAACATACGAGTACACAAGCACCAAGAAATATCCCAGAACACCTCACCGGTTTGCATTCCACTCCCTATTTCCTTTTCCCCCACCTGTCACTTTCCCACTTTTTCCAAGCTGTAAAAAGTTTGTTTTCCCCCACAAACATAGCGCAGCCGCCAAGGTTTCACGACCCAGGAATAAGCCGGCGGAAGTGGCGCCCAAAGCCAACCCCAAGGCAACGAACGACAACAACACTCAATCTCTCTCATTCATCTCCAAATCCAAAATATATCTCATTTTCGTTTTCATTCTTATTGATAATACTCCGTATTCGTAGAGTCACATTATCACATCTAACAACCATGGGAGGCGGTCCAGATTTTCCCTGTCCGCGCGAGGAGGAACCAGCAGGTAAAGATGACAACGAACACCTCTGGGGAGTTGTCGACATGGGCAGGTGAGCCGCTACCCCTCCCGCCCGAACAAAAATTTTCTCTAAAACTGTTTCCAGCAACGGTATTCGTCTCTCAGTTACTAACCTAGCGCCGCCAACGTCTCGCATCTTGCCCACGCTGGTCTCATACAGACTAGATGTGAGTCTTTACTCGGCTCAATACGATGACGAGACTGGTGAACGGATACCGATTCCACAGGATGTAATCGATACGATCATTGGTGGATTGCTTCGTTTCCGGGTTATCTGTAATGATCTGAATGTTCCTAAGAAGCAGATTCGTATCATTGCTACTGAGGCTACGCGCACGGCTGTTAACTCGGAGGAGTATCGGAAGGCTATTAAGAATGCTACAGGACTTACTGTGGAGATGCTGGGAAAGGAAGAAGAGGGGTATGTCGGTGCCCTTGGAGTCGCTAGTGGGTTTTCGAATGTCAGTGGTATTGTTATGGATCTTGGGGGTGGTTCGACGCAAATCACGTGGATGGTATCTCGCGAGGGGAAGGTCCGAGTTAGTCCCAAGGGCTCTGTCAGTTTTCCCTACGGAGCGGCGGCTCTGACGAAGAGGTTGGGAGATTTGAAGAAAGGGAAGAGTAGCGAGGAAGGTGACAAGGCAGTTGCAAAACTACGAGATGAGATGGAAGATAATTTCGCCAGTGCGTATGAACAACTAAAAATTCCAGAGGATTTGATGGAGCAAGCCAAAGCAGAGGGAGGTTTCCGACTGTATCTTTCCGGTGGTGGATTCAGAGGTTGGGGTTACTTGCTGCTTTACATGAATCAGATCAAGGGAAACCAGGGCAACCATCATCCCTATCCCATCAGTCTGATTAACGGATACACAGCAAGCAAAAAGAAATTTGAAGACGTCGAAACGTTGAAGAAGGTAGCTCGGGAAGCAGAAGACATATTCAGAGTTTCAGACAGACGTCGTGGTCAAGTACCAGCCGTGGCATTCCTGGTAAACGCTCTTTCAAAATCAACGCCCCACGGCATCAAAGAGGCACACTTCTGCCAGGGAGGAGTTCGCGAGGGCGTCATGTTCCGAGAATTAAGCCAGGAGATCAAAGACCATGATCCTTTGGAAGTCGGTACCTTAAGATATGCCCACGAATCCGCCAACGCCATGAGCGATCTCATTTTCAACGCCATTCCAAAGGACTCGACGAAAGGCGGAAGGAAGTTCCCAGACTCGTTCAATAGACATGTTATCCATGCTTTTACCAACGTCATGTATGTACATGTTCCGATGAACAAGGAGGCGGCTTCCACCGCTGCGTTATACACCACCAGCACCGGATTCATGTCCGGGATCCATGGAGTTTCCCATGCGGATCGAGCCCTTCTCGCATTGATGCTTGAAGCTCGTTACGAGGGAGAGCTACCCCCACGAGAAGTAGATTTCAAGCGCGCTCTTGAAAATATCCTGACTCCTGAAGAGGTATGGTGGTCACGATACTTGGGAGAAGTAGGACAGCTCATCGGTGCTATCTATCCAGCCGGCATAATCGACGAGAAGAACCCTCGCTTGAAAATAGATGCCGAGTGGGCGAGTGGCTTTGGTAAAAAGCATCATAAAGAGGGATTGAGATTAATTCTTTCCATTAAGGAGGTCAAGAAGGATAAGATGATGATGAAGGATACTCTAGAGGAGCTTGCAAGAGAGATTAGAAAGGTGGGGAAGAAGAAGAATTGGGTGGGGGGTAGAAATGGTTGGGGAATGGCTATCGATTACAAGATCAAGGAAGTGAATAACTTGTGTGCTTGAGATTAGTGCATTGCAAGTTTTCAGTTTACCCTTTCTGTAGCAAACAAGGAGGATTGATGGGGGAGCATGGCGTTCCCTTCTGGGTGGCTCTGGAAAGCGACCTGAATGTAATGTAGTGTACAATAATTGACATCAATTGTTTACCTTGCCTCTCCAGAATTGAAATTTTTTGTTTCGAGGATTCCTCTTTGCGTGATTGTGAAGAATTCCGCAAGATTGAGTACAATCACTTACTGCTGTTGTTCCGATGCTATGCAGTACGAGTAAAGGGGGTAAACAATTTGGCGACGCGGGGTAACATGGATCATGATCGGCGATAATGTTCCCTTATCGCTCCGCTTATCGCCGACGTCAAGCTCAAGGTCTCGAAATATATTTTCCCCAGACCAGCTGGGCTCTTTCTCATCACCAACCTCAGAAACTAATTCCTCCAAAACACAACATAACAAAGTCAAATCCACATTCAACCTGTTCCCGACAATCACAAACCACTGTGTCTCAATTGTCACTCTCCGTCTATTCTCCAAATTCGGGATCAAAACCACGACCCCGAAAATGGCACAAGGAACCATAAAAGCATCCTCCAAATCCACCGCGCCGACCGCGAAATCCTCCGGCAGACGACAGAACGTGCTGGGTCCCAAGAAGGGAGCTCGGACGATTGCGCCGCGGAAGGCGAACCTGGTGAGGAATGCGAAGATGACGAAGGTATGTTTTTCTTTCCCTCCTATCGCATTACCCTTTTCTTGCCTCACTTTTCATGAGCGCGTATCTTTACTCAAGGATATGGGATTGAGGCTGATGGAATGGTGTGAATAGAAACATTCCGCGGGTCTGATCTCGATGACGGAGCGCACGCTCGGTTCGAAAGCTGGACATTTGGAGTTGCTGAAGGGTGGGAAGAAGAATAAGGATGCGCCGAAGGAGGGGAAGGGGAAGGAGAAGGAGGTTCCTGAGGCTAAGAAGGGGGGGACGAAGAAATTTGGTTGAGGGGGGATGGGGGTTATGTTGTTGGAAGGGTTTTGCTATACTGGGATAGACGTCTTTGTTTAAGATGAGAGAGAATGCTGGGTTGGGCGGGAAGGAGACGTACCACAGTGCGAGGTACTGGTGGCGGAGGAAGAAGCAGCGATGGGTTGATTGGCGTTCGGTGTAATACCCACGATTCCATATGGTCAAAGAACAAAGGATCTGTGTTCGTAGCTGTGTTACACAAAACTTTATCAGAAAATATATAATATTGGTGTTAACCCTAGCGTTGTGGTTTTTGTGTAGTAATATGGAAATGTAAAAGGTTTTGTATCTGATGTTCACATGATATTTTTGACCCTGCTCAAGTACTGTACATACATTTACCAAGTAAGAATGATACGTTAAGAATCTACATAATACGACGTTTCGGAAATTAAGTTCTCAAAGATTCAAGGAACAAAGAACATAAATTTTCCCCTTATATACTATCCGTATCCTTTAAAAACAAAGCTAGTACGTATTGAGCAATAAGCCGGTCAGGCTAGTATACGATTGATTTATTACTTTTCACTATTTGGGATATACGCGTGTTCCAAATTCCATGGTTAATATTGATTCACCGAGGAAGTATTTTCTGTTATTCTTAAAGTGAAGTAACTAGTGTAACGAGTTTTAATCAGAGTAGAATTGAATGGAGATTCGATAGATTCTCGATGAAACTTGCTGAGGCTACATACTTTCTTATTTATAATAGGCTCTGATAACAATTAACTATATTCTTTTTAAATTCCATCTTCGCCTACAATCTTCCACTTCCATTACTACAATCGACACTCCTCCCAAACAAGCCACATCAAAGACCTCTACATTCAAAACTTTCATCTAACCAATACCATTCCGAAAAGACCAAAGTATACATATCATACAATATGTCATACCAAAGAGGAAATCCATACCGTCGTGATCCGTACCGTCGTGACGATATCCTACGTCGGGATAACTGGCGATCTTCAAGTCAACACCCCTCTTATCAAACTCCTTCCACCCAGCAACCAGGTCCTGAAAATGCAAATCCACAACAAGTTGCAGTTGCTAAGCCAGGTATGGTATTTGGACCATTTCCCGTTCCTCAACCTACGATATTTCAAAAAAGCAATTTGCAACAAGCCAACTCACATGAAGAATCGTTAGTTGGTGAAACACCTCCAGTTCTCAACCTGGAACAAGTTGCTGGTACTTCGCAATACCCGTGGAGTAAGGGTACGAACTTGTAGGTTGAACTTGGTGTTTTATCTTTGGGTTGCTTCTAGAAAATACCAACGGAGTACTTTAGACAAAGCGGTGATATGAGTGGAGACGTGGGCCAGTCACAAGGGAATGAGAACAATGGTCTTTGTCTAACTTGCAAACGCCCGTGGCCTTTGTGAAAGGATGGTATGTGAGAGAGTAGGTGGGATCTGGCATCGCATTCGGAGTTTTTGTGTGGGGGATAGAGACTGTTCATTTGTATGTTGAACTTTGGGGGCGTGATCAGATAGGTCTTTGATTTGGGAATGGATTATGTCTTGAGTGGGGACTTTGGATGTGGTTGAGCGTCTTGTGGAGGACTTGAAATCTTCGTTTCTGTCACCTGTTCCGGGGTGAAGGATTCTTGAGAGGTATTTACTTGTAGTGTTTTCCGTGTATGTGAATTAAACGTGTAGGGCTTCTTCGCCTAGATGGGTTCTATCAGTTGATTGGGTAAGAGAAATTGTCTGAGCTTTGTGGTTGACAAATTTTCTTGACCAAATATAGTACGTAGTCAATGATTGCTACCTCAAATTCAGCTTGTTCTAAAAGCCAGATAATGGCAGAGCGAAGTATTGGAAAACTGGGGTTTCCAAACCTTGACCCTCGGTCATATGATATATAGAGTATCTACTCTGACAAGATAATAGAAAGTTGCGGAAACATAAACTCAAAAGTCATTCAGGTATGCCTAGTCAAGATAGCATTTAGGATCTTTTTTGACAAAAGCGTGATCTTATGTCAAGGTGGACCAGAAAGGAAACTGGAAGCTTGAAATTCAAACACACTACTAGGATAGTCCTACATCTCGCTTTCTTGAAAGATGCGTGAATAAGAGAAACAACCCTCTTCAACATTGGTGGTGAAGGGTTGGTCAAAAGTACAATGACATTTAACTTGGCCAAACTTGTACAGGGAAAATGAGAGTGAATTGAGTAGGTATGAGTCATCCAAAGTAGCGTTATTGTAAAAGAACTTTCTACCCTTTCAAGACTCGCTTTCTGAATCTTTATTCTAGATGTTTAGAAGTAATTTCCTTTATAGAGGGCACGATCTACCATCCAGTACTCTACTGTATGACCATGTAGGGGAATTCAATAAGATGAAATAGCATGCGTATATGATATTTTTATGTAATTTTACTCGCAGGTAATAAGCCGATTAGACGACAGAATAGATCAAGCAAAAGGTCTAACTAGAAACAAACAAATGTGATCGTAGAAGAGGTCGTGAATAAGTACTTTAATGATAAAGTATAGGCAAGAGCTAGATACGTTACTGCTTAATTTTAAGGATGTTAGGCTGTTATTCATGTGCTAACGAATTGTCAGATGATTGATTGGTTGCTGTGAATAACATCACCTATTGATAAAAAGGTTCAAATAGTGCTTCCACGAAGCCAAATACCTTTCCCTACCTACAGTTGATACAAATCCTACTGCACAGTGTACTATTCTCTCATCACACACAATCAACTCTACTCAACCAACTCCAGCGACTCCGATCCACCAACATACTCCCTTCTCTAACCGTTCATTCACGATAAACCGAAACGACTTCCTCTACCTACATACATAAGACATCAGAATTACGACTTGCAGCAACCCTCGCGTCAAAATGTCCAAATATAACAACAGGTGGAAATGCGAGGAAATAATTGCGGCACATGTCTTGCAGTCAGTTTCAAGATGCATGAACGTCTTTGGTCACAGTGTAAGCGATAGGAAGTTAGTTGTGGAAAGAATAGGTAGAGTAGCGCAGTCATTCAGAAGGGAGGAGGATGGTCCTGCAGACTTCAGCATTTCTAGAGTGGCTAGCAAGGCGCGTAGCGCTCCTAATTTCATTAGCGACGCATTTGCTTCGAAATGGATCACAGGCTCAGAAGGAAACCGACGCATCTACAGAGATCTACGGAATAGGGTGGTCGAGCCAATCAAACTGGCATGGCCGGATCTTGAACCTTATCTAAAGCACGCTGGATGGTTTGACGAACGGAACTGGCCTCAAGACCAGGTAAATGTGATGATTGATCTCAGAAATCTCGTTGGGTCCCATGGGCGCGAATACAGTTGGATATACTTGGCTCAGCATATGGAAGCGAAAGCAGCTGAAATGGGATTGGAGCGAAGGAAATACTCTGGCGAGGCAGTTGAGGACAATTATCTGGCGAGCAAGGAGGACTACGATATGTTTTCGCCCTTGGATCCCGACCGTTTCAAGCCAGATGCTCGTCGAAAGGAGATTGATCTAAATAAGCCCCAGGACAAGTGGGATCCAGTTACTATGGGATGCACACCGGATTTCTACCAAATACCACGTCATCTGCCACCGCAGCTGGGTCAAACGCAAGCACCGAAACCGGTCCATATTATGGAGAATGGCATGACCCAAGTGGTGAGAACTACGCCTACAACTAAATGCCCCAAGCGCCCAACGGCGAAAGTGAGAAACCTCCTCCTCAAATCCAAAATCCCCGATACTGACAGGTCTCAAAAGCATATCATGATGTAGCAAGGAGGTACAATCACTCTATGGGCTGTTTTGGGGCCTCATAAATGGAAATATCTTGGTCTTGATAAACTGGTATGGCTAGATAATGAGATATGTGGAGATCGCTTGCAGTTGGAAAGTTATTTGGAAAGGTGTTTTCTTGTGTCATCTAGAGTTTGTAAAGCCTACTACATAGCAAGTCTTCTTCGGGGTTCAGGTTTCAGTTGATAGGGGTTTTGTAATGGCAGCTGGATTACGAATTATAAACAATCTCATTATATTTAATTTAATTTAAATTTATTTAACGTCCGGCGAATGCAACTAGCCCCTATGAAGCTACGTTCTAAAACATCCCTAAGTAGGGCAAAGGACGCTAGGGGGGTACCCTAGAGGTCAAGGGGGTAGA